>VDFB02192516.1:0-15440 GCA_007258455.2 Sequoia sempervirens | reverse complement strand
ACAAATGATTAAGTTAAGGATTGTATTTGTTGTTATAACTTTAGTTGTAATATTTTAAATTATATTTTAGATGGTATATATGTTACATATATATTGTATATATATTATAATATTATAATGATGTTAAAATTGTATATTAGATATTATATATGTTACATATGTACTATATAGTGTATATATTATAATATGTTGTTAAATTAATAATTTAATATATTAAAAATATATTATTTATTTGAATTTGTTATTAGATTATTTTATATATTTGAATTTAATAGAATGGAAAATATAAAAAATAGACAACCTAAGTTAAATGATTTATATTGGTAAGATAGGAGACAAAAATTAAGAGAAAATATGTTATTCAAAATTATAAAAAATAAAACAATATGCTACTTATAACACTATTTTTTCATGAAGTGACTATTTAAATTTCAAATAAAAACATAAATATTAAAATATATAACATAAATTTTAATGTATTTTAAAATATAAAAATCTAATGAAAATGTGGTAATTTGGTTTTTAGAGTTTAGACTTAGATTTCTATTTTCCCTATTTTTATTATTTTGATCTTGCATGCTTATATTAACCATAATTCATTGATACATGTTATAGAGCACATATTTTTATTTTGATTAATCAATTAAGCGTAGTGATACATCAATAAATTAAAAATCATAATAAAAGATCTATCTAGTTAAGGAAAATTATTAAAATTAAAATTATTTATATTAATAATTAAAATATAAGATAATAAAAAATTAAAGGAGTTGAGAATTTTTAAACTTAATTATTATAGTGGATGTCTTGAACAATATTCTTTTAAATATCAAAACTAAGAATGAAACCAACATGTAAATTTTAATAAAATATATTTCCTTAATAAAATGATGTGTACACTAAGCAAGATTTATATTTAACAAATAGTATGTAGGGGAAACGTAAAAACTAAGAGATAAAAATATTTAACAAAATAAAAATATATACTATCTATAGCAACAATTTTTTCGGGGCTAGAAATTTATAAATTATAGGTTGAATGGTAAGGCTAACAATTTTTGTTGTGGTTTGTATTTTTCTTCTATGCTTTGTTTGTGCTAGGTTGTTGCCCATCTGTCTTTCACTCTCTTTTATTTGCCTAGGTTCCTTTAGTTGTTTTAGTTGTTTTGTGGGTTGAGGTGTCTATGCCTTTTCTAAACAAAACCATTTAAAATTAAATTATATTAGTAGTCAAATGCTATGCAAAAATAAATAAATAAATAAATAAAAAGTCTTACTTTGTAAAATTGGAAAACCTAATTATTATAATGATGAGTTTGTTTATATTAAAAGAAAGGTAAAGATCACATGAATTATTCACACTTATAAAATTGGAAAACATCCTATTTATAGCAACACATTTTTTTCACTTATTAAATAGTGACTATTAAAATTCTTAATAAAATAAATAAATATGATAGTATAGCATAATAGCTCAAATTCTAATTAATTTAAAAATATCAAAATATAATTAAAAGAATAAAAATAATTTCCATGTATACCACTAACCTAAAATAATGAAAAAAGAGATAAAAAGTCTTACTTTGTAAAATTGGAAAGTCATTCAGTCAAACTGCATCTTATAGAAACTAAAAATATATACCTTTACTTAGTAAAATTGAAAAACCTAATTATTATATTAGCACATTTTTTATGTATTAAGAATGTAGAACTTATTATTTAAAAAAATATTATTTATTAAAAATTTAACTCTTTTTTTATAAAACAATGAAAAGAATAGTCAATTTATAACAATAATCTAAAAGAATGCTAAAAAAAATCTAAATTATATATAAAATAAATATTTCAAAATATAAAATATAAGTATAAATTTAATGAATAGGTTGAATGATAAGATTAGCCATAACATCTAAAAATTAAGTTATTAAAAAAAGACTAAAATTTAAATATAAATTTGTTGATTAAACTATAATCTTCTTAAAAATTAAAAATATTAATATCAATATAATTTAACTATTTTAATTTAAAAATATTTTAAATTAATACATGAAGTATGATTTGTTACAATATATATAAGATTAATAGATGAATACTAAGTATGAATTGTTACAATGTAGGATTATACAAGTGATAAGATTAATAGATAAATACTAAGTATGATTTGTTACTATGAAGGATTACCCACCATTCCATAATAATCATTAATGGAAGCAATGGAAGCGCCAAAATCGCTTATATCGGGTGAAAATTGTGTACCAATTAGATTCAACAGAATTGATTTTTAAAATATATTTTGTTAATAATAGATTGAAAATATTCAAATAGAAAAATTATTCAAATTCTCATTGGTTAAAGTGAGAGTTATTAATAACTAGTTAAATTCTAGTGGTGCCTATAGTTCCCTCGCAGGAACTAAAAATTATATTTATAGAAGAAAAATAAAATAAATCTACAATTTGTTTTATAATTTCACTTTTAACTTTAAATGTATGTTCACTCATTAAGTTGTATTTTTACACATAATCAAATTTTATTTTTAGATATTTGTTTATAAAATATAAAGTTATTTACTAAAAATATATTGTAAATATTTGATAGTTTAATAATTAATATTTACACTTATATCACTATCACATTGATGAATTATAACGAATTTTAACAATTTAATAAAATATAATTTAATATAATTAAGAAAATTAAATAAGAATTATAGATAAATTTATGAAATAATCGAGCCATTTATCAAGAAAAAAATCAATTATAAATTTACTTATTATTAATAAATTTCATTTCTACTCAATCTATTTTAACCATCAAGAAAAAAAAAATTAATCATTATGATTGCAACATTATTGGCACATCTTTTAAACCGACAAATAGACATTGTAAACACATTTATTTTTTAGTTCCTGCCAAGGGAACTATGCGACTCCTTTTCCTTAGTTATTAATAACTTTGATTTTAACAAATGAGAACTCAACTTTTTTTTTGTTTGACAAATATTTGTATATAGTTAAAGTAAATATGCAAGATTTTTAACTTTTCAAATTTAAAAAATTAATTTTCCTAATTTTATTGGCTACAAAACTTTGAGTGATAAGGGCGGATTTTCAAGAAGCATAAACTTTTTTATTTTTTTCACTTGTAATTAATCTATTTCGTTATTTTGAATCTTTTTATTAGTTCCAGCGAGGGAACTATAGGCACCACCAAATCTTAACTAGTTATTAATAATTCTCTTTTTAACCAATGAGATTTGAAGCATTTTTTCTATATTTCAAAATTCAATTCTCTTCAAGATGAGATATTGAATTGGAAAACCATTAAAACAAGACTTTATGCCCCTTTGGTCATCCCAACCACAAGAAATATTTGAAATATGAGGATTGAACTTCATTTTCCCATTAAATTTTAGCCAAACACATCAGTGTAAATACATTGTCTTCGCCACTAAAGTATGTGACGAAGTGAGCTCAAGAAAGGGCCATGTAAAACAATAGAAAGGCCAAGTAGAGGCCACAAACAAAGTCCTCATTTTAGTTATAACATGTTCCAAATTCTCTTGGTTTGGTTAAAGATTCTACGATCCCTGTTGTTCTTAATTCCATCCCACTTCCCATCCCCATTCCCCCTAGTGTCTTGGATACCAAGACCAAACACTTGTCTATGAGAATACTATTACCATCACTTAGTTCAATCAAGCTTGGATGAGAGAAATTTTAATGAAAAATGGATGAATATCAAGGATCTTATTCAGAGGAACTTAAACTAGATGTTGAGGACTTCTCTATCTTGAAAGATCACAGTACTAACTTTATGTTCAAACCTCATACTTTCTTTTCTGGGATTTCCTCTACTTCCCCCCAAATGATGGTCATGCTATCAATATGGCCTCTTCGGGTTATAATTTTCTAAAGAAATATAAGGATGAGATTAAAGAAACTATCTGTAAATAACAAAAGCAGGTTAGGGTTTTGTCTTCTAAGAATGAGTAATTAGAAAGTTTATCTATAGAATTCCTATTCTCCTGAATATTTTCCTAAGTTTGATGACTTCAAACTGGATGTTGATAGTCAGCAAAAACCTTATGACCTTGTGTCTATGACATATGTAACTGGGGTCATCATGCAATAGAAATTCTGCACAACCTCAACCTACATTTGGTTAATTATCCTTTTATGTAAGATAAGGTTTGTGATGAAGGTCCATGGTTAAGGGATGATGTTGCAGAGAAGCCTATGATGGAACTTAGGATGCAATGTGGCATTGGATTTATTCCAACTTGACAAATAGGCTTGGAACCTTGTGATTTTTATATGTTCTTGTAGTGTGATTAATCTTGCAAGGAGGTGCACCCATTATGACCAACATTTAAATATGGAATCCTTAGACAGTTTTATAGTAGGAGTTTTGTTTTAAATAGTAGGTTTATACTGACTATTGAAGGCATCTTCAATTTTTATATTTTGGTATACATTAATGACAGTCAATAGACAAGTAGTGTCCCAAATCAAGCTATTGGGTTTGGCTAAAAAACTAGATTTATGTTCCTCCAATTTATTGGAAGGATGATAAACTAATACTCTAACATTATATTTAACCAAACTATTAAAGAAAGTTGAAACTAAGTTTAAAGTTTCAATAAATAGCATATATGTGAGACAAATCATGCAATGAGACTATAAATTAGTTTATCTAAGCGGCAGATGAATAATGAGACATAATTGATCAGAATAAATATTTAGGTGAATTAAATAAGTAATTTATTATGTAAATTATTGGTGTGCATTGATAGTAACTACTATTGCTAGGACATAGTTGATGAAGATAGATGTTTAAGTGAACTAAGTGAGAAATTTCACATTTAAGTTATCATTGTGCATTAATAGTGACTATTATTGTATTGGTTTATATGCATTAGAATAACTTAACTAAATTATAACCCTCACTTTTAACCCTGACCCTAACTGTAATTGTAATCTTAAAATATAGCTTGAATGTATAGATACATTTATTTAACAAAAAAATAATCTTAAATTTTTTTAGCATAGTTGAATTTATTAATATCCAGAACTAGCAAGGTTTGTATTGCAAAAATAATTTGAATAATTAACCTATATAATTTAAATTACATAGAATATTTAAGAAATTAGTATAGGGGAATTTATTAGCATTTAGAGTTGGTTAAATTTAGATTGCAAACGTAAATAGGATAGTTAAGTTAAAAGTAAAAGTATAGGGGAATATATTAGCATTTAGAGTTAGTTAAATTTAGATTGCAAATGTAAATAGAATAGTTAAGTTAAAAGTAATTGCCATTAAATAAATAATTAAGTTAAAAGTAAAAGTATAGGGGAATTTATCAGTATTTAGAGTTAGTTAAATTTAGATTGCAAACATAAATAGAATAGTTAAGTTAAAAGTAATTGTCATTTTCTCTTGCCCTTTCCATCTCCCACTATAATCGCAACTCTGATAATGGAGCCGGGAAAATCGCCCTTATCGCTCAAAAGTTTTGAGCCAATAAAATTGAAGAAAAATAATTTTTGGAATTTGAAAAGTTAAAAATTGTGCATTTAATTATAAAAAAATTAAAATATAATGTATTAAAATTAAATTATAATGTATAGGAAAGAAATTAATAGAATTTGATTGGCTGCAAGCAAAACAATTAATCACTAATTAAATTTTTTTTATTTTTTTTTAAAGTAACAAGGCCATTGGCCTCTCCATGGATTTATGCACGCTGTAAATATATATTTTAAATATTTATATTGAATTAAAATAAATAAATATATATAATTATTATATTTATACATGTATTAATTAGTAATATATATATTTATAACTATATAAATTAAAATTGACATGATTCCCTTTTTTATATTAATATTTGAATAAAAATATTCTCATAAAATATTAAACTTTAATTTATTGAAGTAATGAAATGTATATGATTTTAAAAATTGTAAATAAATTGATTGAGTAAAATAATTTAGAGGAAATAATATAAAGAAAAATTATTTTAATTATTAGAGACCACAATGTTGTATTATGACTAAAACAATTTTGAAAGCAATTATAGTAGCATTGAGCTTAGAGACCACAATGTTGTATTATGACTAAAACAATTTTTTTCCTTTAGATGGACTTGACAGCATATGTAGAGAAGCATGAATTTGTTTTCGATGTAGTCCTACATGATCATGTCACAAATGATGATGTGAACTAATGTACCCATGCCATTGTTCTCATTTGGAGTAAAAGATGGTTAATATATAGCAAATTAAGCCGGTATTGGCATGGTGTGTTGGTTTATAGGTGGCATTGTTGTGCTTTCCAGAAAGGTTCAAACCCCGTTGGGGTGGTATTGTTGAATGGTTGTATCCGGTTCATAGCTCCGGTCAAAAGCGTTTACCCCTTGAATAAAAATATATATATAGCAAATTAAAACTATTGCTTCTACTTTGTATGATCCTAGTGCTAAAAGTGAGAATACACCAATTAGTTATCATGTTTCCTATGAAGAGGATTCAAGAATAACTTCAACAATTAATCCTCTACCTTGTGGTCTTGGTCTAAAGAATATTGCTATGCTTTTGTCCAATACTCTACAATCAACAAAATGAGCATATGGGTTCAATTGAAATTTCTGATGTTTGATCCAGGCCTTTTGCAATACACAACAAATACAAACAAAACTATTCTAAAACTTTATGGCAGGAACTTCGCTGCTCTGCAGCTCTTGTTATATTATAGCATTCATAACTTAAACCTTTTTATACATAATGTCAAGTTAACTATATTGTATAGAGTTTAGATTTGCTTTCTCTCCATATATATCAACATCACGTAAGAGATTTGAAAATATTTTAAATTGTATAATTTCAAAAAAAAAAATTGAATGAATTTATAGAAGATTATTTTTATTAAAGTGATAGAATCTAATCCCAATACTAACATTAATTATAAGTCTAACCATAACCCCAACCCTAAAACTAACACTAATTAGCTTCAAACCTAACTCTAATTTTATATCCAACCCTAAACATAACTATGATTCTAGAACTAACATTAATGAAACCCTAATTGAACCATAACCCTAACCCTAATGCCTAGCCTTGCCCCAATTGAACCCTAACACTAACCCCAAGCTCTGTCATAGAACCTTAATCTTTACCCCAACCCCAACCCTAATCCTAATAGAATCCTATACCTAATTTTGAATTAAAGTCTAACCCTATTTGAACCTTAAACTTAATTGAACTCATGTTTAGGGTTAGGGTTCAATTAAGGTTAGGGTTGAATTATAGTTATGATTAGGGTCAAAATTCAAATAGGATTATGGTTGGAGTTTAATTAAGGTTGCTATTCACTTAGGGTTAAGGTTCAATTAGTATTCAATTTGGGTTAGGGATCAATTAGGGTTATAATTCAATAAGGGTTTAATTAAGGTCAAGATTAAGGTTAGTCTTAAATTAGGGCTAGGATTGGAGTTAGGGTTCAATTAAGGTAGGGTTATTGTCTATTTTAGGGTTAGGGTTCAATTAGAGTTCTCTAGGGTTTTGATATAATTAGGGTTCACGATTCTGATTCAATTAGTGTTAGAGTTAGGATTTATAATATGAGTTCAATTAGAGTTGAGTTAGTTTAATTAGTGTTAGAGTTAGGGTTGCAATAATAAAAATTTTCCATAATGATATGGAAAGGCATTCAGAGGTGGATTCATATACAAATGCATAAATAAGAATTGGTAATTAAGAATTCTCTAGAACTAAAGTTATAACCAACAAATACAATCCTTAGCTTAATCATTTGTTCTTATTAGGAGTTGGGATACCAAAATTTAATGGGTCCAAGCTGAGGACTTAGGAAATAAAAACCACAGATAAAAGCATTAAAATCAAAAGTTGGGTTTTAATTTTAATCGATGGCGTAAGCCTAAGCCATTAACTCCAGTGGTCATGTCACCGATGGCTTAGCCAAAGCCTTTCATTAAATTCTAACTATACAATGTGTAGGTTTTCTAGATTCGAAGATATGGGAGAAGATCTCGATCGTACCCCGCCAACTCACAGACCTAAGGTGCCACCCTGTTATTTGGTGCGAGGTCAGCAAAAGGCTGATGTGTGTCCTGTATGGAATGTGGGGCGCAATCTCTCCTCTTAGACTCATAGCAGTGGTTTTAGATCAACAACAAAAGATCAAAAGCTAATGTAAATCTGTATTTCTAGCTTGTTGGAAGCATTAATGAATTATTCCTTGCTTGTGTAGACCGTCAATCTCAATCATTAGTAGAAGATGTTATTGTTGGCAATCATAAAGGGTGATCTTTGGATTCTCATGTAGCTCTAGTTAAACGGTGACAGTACATATGCCACCAAATTGCCATGTTTGCACATGCATGTTTATTAAGCATTAATGAAGGTTGCCATTACCTCGCACAATAAATAGAAGAGGAATTTACTAATAATAGTGTCATTCTTGTAGCAGTTAGAGCACTTTGTGGGTTCAGTCTAATCAAGTTTGAGTGTATGCGAGAGATAAATAGATAAATCGATGGGAAGTATGTTAAGTTTGAGCTCCTGGCTTCAGTCACGCTATTGAGGAAGGTACTTTGGTTGACAAGCGGGCTTGTGCCACTAGATCTGATGAAGGTTGCAATTCGGGCGTTGCTGCTCAAGTAGATGACAAAAGTAGCCGATGTGGTGTGCTCCATTACTAGTGTTGGTAGGAAAATAAGGTATAGGCAGCATGGCTCCTCTAGATGCCAACACTCGCCCATTGACCTTATGAGCAACACTTCTGATGATGACGAAGAGATGAGGCTGAGAGTCTACCATATTGGGCAACAACTACAAGCCCAGTGTATACCCGGTGGTGTTAGAGGAGTCCTACCATTATTAGGCAACAACTAGAAGTATATGCGAGAATTAGTGTTATTGGGAATAGTGGTAAGGTAAATAAGAAGTTGTTGGTATTGTACTTATGCATTGTGAGATTTGGTTTCTTAGCATTTTTGTGTGGATAGGGAGCAGGGGATTTTTGATGACAATTTGTGTTCCTTTTTCTTTCCTAGATTTCCCGATTAGATGCTTGGGATTTTTGATGAAAATTTGTGTTCCCTTTTCTTCTAGCTTTTCGGTCAATGTAACATGTTTTAAATTCCAACATGGCCAAGGATTTTGAAGAAATTCAAATGCAAAAATGAGATTTTATTCAAATTAAAACCAGTGGACCCGACTCGAGCAAGTATTAGGCAACAACTAGAAGCCAGTGTATCACGAGGTCAGTGTTGGTAAGGGTAGGGTGGCGAGTAAATAAGAAGTTGTTGTGGTGCCTTCGTGGTGATTTGGTTGCTTGGTTTTTTTGCATGGATGGCGACAAGGGGATTTTGATGACAATTTGTGTTCCCTATTATTTTACACTACCCCAGTTCATGCACTATATATGTTTTCTGCAGTTCAGCGTGTAGGAAGTTTTGAAATGAAATTCAAATGCAATGGAGATTTACCTTTCAAATGAGAATTTGTAGTGAAATTACATTTGAGCCTGAAGCTTGTTGCTCCCTTGTCATATAAAAGGGAATTCAAGGCTCATTTGTAGGAAGAGAACTGATGAAAGCTCTAGCTAGGTTTTGAGTTGAATATATGGGTAGAATTTGTCCTCTGATGAGGAAGTGATATCTGTGGTGCCATTGGTTGTTAAAACCCCAAGCGGACGGAATAGAATAGATAGCCTGTTTTGAGTTTTGGATGAATATATGCAAATTATCTTAATTTGTATGTAGATATGACTTATAAGCATGAATAAATGTATAATTCTAATATATTTTCTCTCCTTACGTGGATTTGAGTGAATTTTGAATGAAATGTTAATGAAGTTGTCATTCTTCTTTTGAGAATTTGTTCAATTGTGTGTATGTTTTTGCTTTGATTCAAGAAAATCAATTAAATGCTTAATGGAGTCATAAGTTTACAATTATTTGCTTTGATTCAAGAAAATCAATTAAATGCTCCATAATGCAAGGTATTATATGAGGGTCGGGCTTAACCGGCACACTCTTAAGGGTACACTCCCTTAGATGTCTGGCACCATGTGGGGCCCTCTTAACCCAACCTCTCTCTCGTATCTGTAGCATTTCTTTAACCGCACCATTTCAAATATATGTTTCCGTAGTACTCCACCGTTGCAGTTTACACTTGCCATTCCCGTTCCTGTTCTCCTTCCATAGCTGTTCGCGTTTTCCGTTTGCTCTTTACACATTTGCTCGGTCATTGGATTGGGGGATTTAGTGTTAATCCCACAATTCATTTCATTACATGAATTGTGGTGAGTGTTCCTTTTATATTACGAAGTATCGGTTCATTTTCTTTGTTAGGAAATAGAAAAGATTGATCTTTCTTATAACTTTAATAATAATTTTTTTTAAAAGATTATATCTTTATTTATAATATTTAATGTTAATTATATTTAATTGTTTATTTTAATGAAAAATGTTTATTATGTTTTATTTAAAATAATATTATTTTTATATTAGATGATTGATATTTAAATTAAATGAATTAAATGTGATGTTTTTTGAGATGTAGATTTTGATTATTTGAAGTGTTAAAAAGAGGTTTTGGACTTGATTTTATAAATGCTTTTTTTTTATATTGTAAGATGTGATTTGAACTTAAGACCTCTCAGAAGAGAGGCTTCGTAGCTTGCCGCTACGTTGTGGGGTCATCCCCAATTTTATAAATGCTTTTAAATATGCGAATTAAGTGTTCTTTTCTTTGGTTCAAATATGTGTACAAAATAAAACTAGTCTACAAGCTTCAATCTATAATTCCAATAATCAACTACTAAAATTAATGTTGAAATTGATTTTGTCTTTAACATTTACTTTATTGTAGTTGTTAATGTTTACAAACATCATTTTTTTTTAAAGCAAAGGCGGTAAGCCTTTCATATATTTATATATTAAATAATAAAGAGTGAATATACATAGTATTACAAAATCTACTAAATTGTGAGGCTCGTGTTATCTTCATTTAGATCCCTAGATAGTCATGAATAAATGTCTCAAAGTATTGCTTTGGTTCATATCCATGTCTGAGAAACCAAACTAGTGTGCAAATATAAAACTATACCATAAGAATCAACTAGTAAATAATTGATGTTTAGAATTTACATGTGTTGATCTTCTAATATTTGAACCTCAATATAGATAGAAAGTGTTTAGTAACATTTTTAGGGAATTTAGATTGAAAGTGTTTACTAAAATTTATAGGGAATGTGCTAACTTGTGAGGATTTTGTTCTCCTCAATTAGAGCCCTAACCAAACCAATTCCATGACATAGAAATAATGATTAGAGACATGATGATAAATTAGAGACATGATGATATATGTTATGAGAAAATGTTATTACATTTCTGTCAATGAAAATGTTCTTTTGATAAATCCTCATTGTCCTAATAATCTTTTATCATTTTAAATGCTTAAATGATTTTATTTAAGTAAAATACAACATGCAAATCAAGATGGGACACGTGTTAGGTAAGCTCACAATGATTAGTGGGAGGGTGTTGTCAAGATTTAAATTGAATTTAAATTTTAAATGTGTAGGGTTGATAATTACTACGTCAAGTTTGCACTAGTAGATCTTATGCAAGGTAGGGTAATGTCATGAGATTAATTCAATCACACAAGAATATCCCACTTGTAGACTTGTTATTCAACAAAGGACAATCTATTCAAAGTTTACCAAAAATAGTAATGAAAAAGGGCATGAATATATATTTTTTCTCTAAGATTGATGTGCATGTGCTTCTATTATGGTGTATGTTAAAGTAAACAAGATATCAATGAGGAAACTATTTAAGTAATTTTAAATACTAAAAGATATAGATTTACTTAAAATATGTATAGTTTACAATTATATTCTCCTTCCAATAGTAACTCCACCAAAAGCATACAAAATTTAAAAAATATGTAATGAATAACATATATCAAACATTTAAAATAAATATGAGAATTTTTTGTTTAGTTGTGTATTTGTATCAATTTATATATATACATATATTATTACTAAATTCTAGATAGATTCTTATTTTCTCAGTATTTGGAGATCATTATTTGGATTCCTTTTTTTTTCCCTCAATTTCCTTATATAATGTACACCTCTTTCAATGCAAAAGAGTCACTATCTAATCACTTACTCAACCTAGATTTCATAGGCTTTTCCAAATGACTTATATTTGTTAAACCTTTCAATCACACAATTATCAATACATAATATCTCTAAATCATCAAAACCAAAGATCCATCTAATGCATGTGTTAAAATATTTAAATTATTTTTAATATAAGAAGTTAATATTTGCTCAAAAATTTAATTGATAGGATCTTGCTAACAAAATTCTCTGCTATCAATTTAAAAATAGGATTCCAATGTTACCAACTCAAGGTCCCTATTCCAAGTTGTGCAGAAAAAAGAGCCTTTGATGGAAGGAGATCAAAGAATTGCTTCAATAAGATTTTATCTCCATCTAATCTCAATTGCATGAGTCCTTGAATGAGGAGTTGGTGAGATTCAATCATAATTTGAGAAATTTGTAAATTAAGAAGATTCATGGTTTTAAAAGTTAGGGGCTAAAAATAAATTGGCTAAAAATGGAGATAAAGGCTTTGATTTCTTCTTTAATTATAAAGGAGAAAAATGCTAGGGAAGAAATTGGATCAATCCTAGGTGAATAATCCAACATATAAATGGTCTTTCTTTGGTTATAAATGAATTTCGATCTTTACGTAGTAAGGATGAGATTATGTAAAGGATATTGGGAATATAAAAAGGATAAATCTCAAGTATAGATGGGCTTGCTACAATTTTATAAAAAATAATTTAACTAGCTTAGGGTTGGGGTTAAGGTTCAATTTAGGATAAGAATTAGTGTTAGGGTCAGGATTAGAGTTCAACTATAGTTCAAAGTTAGGGTTATGGTACAATTAGGACTACTATTCAATAAGTGTTCCCTTACGGTTATGATTAGAGTTATGAATCTACAATTAGAGTTCAATTAGGGTTATGATTAGAGTTATGAATCTACAATTAGGGTTCAATTAATGTTCACTTAGGGTTTCTTTCTTGGGAGAAGTTTATTGTATGGTACATGTGTATTTTATAAAATTAATATGTCAAGAATTAGTTGTAGATAATAGTACATGTGATTTTTCATATGGTTTTAAATTGTAGATTAAAATTTATAATAGATTTCCTTCCTTCTTTTGCATTGTAAGCTACCATATTATATGGCCTTCAAATCCTATTCATATTTTGAGCTTTTCTAAACTATACAACACGACATCCAACAAATAAATTTGTTATGCATTTTTTCCAAGCACAAATCCTTGGAATTCTTAATGTGTTACTTAGGTTAATTCTTTATTGCATTAAATAAATACACACTAATATATATATTATGGATTTGAGGGAAAATATTAAAATATTTATATATATAGAAAAATTTAAATGCAAGGGATTCAAGTACATACCTTTGCTTTTTTTAATGTTGATGAAGATACAAATGTGGATGAAGTGCCAAATTTGATGACATGATCTTCCTAAAAAACTGGAATATCTTTGGTCTATGTGGCACTTGAAATTTTCTACAAAACTATAACTAACTCTACCTCAGATTTGTGACTTTGGACCTATTTTGCATCAATAAATATGAGCTTTGACACATGCCTCCTAATCTAGCATACAATATGTACTTAAATGCTCAAAATAGTTGGGAGTAATTTTGAGATTGGTGGATCTTTGGGAAGGTCTAATGCTTCACCTTTGTATCTTTATCAAGATGCCTATTGACTTGAAAAAATGCATACATTTTCATGAATATGAATTTGGAAAGCAATCAATTTGATTTCATTATTGTTTGTGTCATTGTTTATATCAATTCCCATATATAAGGGTACACATTGAAATTTGAAATCATACCAACTTGTCTATAACAACAATGAACCAAGAACAATATTTAGGGTTAGGGTTGAAGGTTAGGGTTAGTGAAAGAATTGGTGTTAGAAATAGGCTTATGGTTAAGGTTAGGGCTAGCATTAGTGTTAGGCCCTGGGTTATAAAACACTAAATGTAACCTTAATCCTAATGCTAATCCTAAACCTAATCCTATTAAACTATTATTCATGCTAACCCTAAACCTAACATTAAATATTAACCCTAAACTTGACAACAAACCTAAATGTAACCTTAATCTTAATGCTAACCCTAACCCAAATTTTGATGTGAACCCTGACCCTCATCATAATGTTAACCATATTTCTAACCCTAACTATATCTATAGCCCTAATCCTAACCTAAACTCTAACCCTAACCCTAACTATATCTCTAGACCTAACCCTAACCTTAACTATAAATATTATACTATCATATTATAATATATTAATTATTATAATAATTTAATATAAAATATATAAATATAAAAATAATTTATTTAAGATATTACATGTATATAACCCTAACCCTAATTTTAATGCAAACCTTGTCTCTCATGGTAATATTAACTCTAACCATAGCCCTAACTATATATTAACTCTAACCCTAACCCTAACTATATCTCCAGACCTAATCCTAACCTTAACTATATCTCTTAACCTTAACCTAACCCTAATCCTAACTAAATGTGTGTTGATATAGTGGGGTTAGGATTGGAATGAGAATATTAGGGTTAGGATTAGAATTAGGAGTTAGGGTTTAGTAAATTTAGGATTGTGATTAAGATTATGATTATGGTTAGGGTTGGGATTAGGGATAGGAGTTAGGATTAGGAATTAGATTTAGGGTTAGGGCTAGATGGGATTCTGAGTTGGGTTTGTAGTTTATTAGGGTTAGAGGTGGGGAGTTAGGGTTAGGGTTAGAGTTAGGGTTGGGATTGGGATTAGGATTCAGAGTCAAGGTATAGTGGGTTGGGATTAGGATGAGTGTTAGGGTTAGGATTAGGATGCGTGTTAGGGTTAGGGTTAGGATTAGGATTAGGGTTAGGATTTAATTAGGTTAGGATTGTGATTAAGATTATGATTATGGTTAGGGTTAGGATTAGGGTTAGGGTTAGGGTTAGGGTTAGATCTAGGGTTAGGGCTAAGATTAGGATTAGGGTTAGATCTAGGGTTAGGGCTAAGATTAGGATTAGGGTTAGGGTTTTTAGTTTTATTTAGGGTTAGAATTGGGGTTAGGGTTAGGGTTAGGATTGGGATTAGGATTCAAGTCAGGGTATAATTAGGTTAGGATTAGGATGAGTGTTAGGGTTAGGATTAGGATGAGTGTTAGGGTTATGGTTAGGGTTAGGATTAGGATTAGGGTTAGGTTTATTGATTTTGTTTGGGGTTAGGGTTAGGGTTAGGTTTAGGATTAGGGTTAAGGTTAGAATTAGGAATA
>VDFB02192515.1:0-22747 GCA_007258455.2 Sequoia sempervirens | reverse complement strand
AATATAGATGAAATATTAGCCATGGATGAAGAGTCATGGGAACATGTCATAATTCCTTCTCTAGTTAGGGATGTAGAGCCAGTGCAATTAGAAGATGACGATCAACCTTCTCCCACAGGCACGGAAATTCTGGAATCAAACAATGACACGGACATCATGGATGGAGAATTTGAAGAGGGAATGATTTCCGCCCTCAAAGGAATCCAGGAAGACCCATCTGTGCAAGAGATTCAAGATGTGCAAGAAATTCCGGATATGCCAAAAATTCAAGATGTGCAAGAAGTTCAGGATATGTAGGATGTCCAGGATCAACAGGAAGATGGAATTGAACAGTCAACCATCTCGGATTGGTTGAAGGAAAGACTAAAGAGAAATGCGCCAGTAGAGGTACCTGAAGAGGATGACGCCACAGACTTCTTGGCTAGGCTAGAGCAAACTGCCACAAGAAAGAAAGCCAAAAAATTTTCTGCCATACAAAGGGATGAGGCTGGCAATCGCACAATGCAGATAGCAATGCCTACAGTTGATAAATTCCAAGATGAGATTGCCCCGAACGAATATGCCATCACAACTATTGACATGGGTTCGACGACAAAAGGGCAAGAAGTTGAGGACTTGGACAATTCTGTTCCACAATCAAGTCTAGGCTGGAGAGGGAAGTGGAAAAGAAAAGAGAGTATAAAAGAGAGATTGAGCATCTAAAAGAGTATATCCAGCATCTAACCAAGCCACTCAATCAAGGTGACCAGTTAGCACCTCCACTTCCAAATTCTTCACAGGAACTAGTTGGAAATTTTGAAGAAGAATTGACTACAGCCAGAGAAGCTAAAGACTGGATGGGTGGAAAGAAAGATGAGGCGATGGCATTCGCGGAGAAGCTGGCATATGTGTATGAGCAAACTACCTTTCTGCT
This sequence comes from Sequoia sempervirens, assembly GCA_007258455.2. Classification (NCBI taxonomy): domain Eukaryota; kingdom Viridiplantae; phylum Streptophyta; class Pinopsida; order Cupressales; family Cupressaceae; genus Sequoia; species Sequoia sempervirens. The sequence goes on along the minus strand of VDFB02192515.1, from coordinate 21,834 downwards.
ATCACGAGTTACAGACTTAGCGGAAGCATGGGATGGCCTCCAAGATATTCAGAGTAAAATTATCCCATGTCTTCGAGAGTTAAAGGGCATCCCAAAGCAGAGGTTGATTGATGACAGGATTATTGAAGCTGGAGCTGCATATGATTTCAGCAGCTGGTACTACGTGCTGATTTCATGAGGAGAAGTCCCAGAAAGGGTAAAGAAAGATGGCACCAAATTTGAAGAGCAGGCAAAGGAGATTCAGAGTAAAATTTATCAAATGGCTGCAGATATGTTGGACCGAGATATTGTTCGAAAGAAACACTTGCAGCCACAAAATTTAAAAGAACAAGTTCAAAGAATTTTCTCCACCACCTCTGGCCCAATTATGAAAGAAAATTTTACCAAGGCATTCAGCTTCATGATCGTCAGGGATGCTTTCTTGCTACATGAACCAAAATGGACAGTCACTTTTGCAGAATGTGTTGAAAGTTTGGACTTGCTCGAATACAACGTCAATGCACTGCCGGACATTGCCATGGAGGAAATCAGCTTGATCGTGTCCAAGTTTGCCGAACGTAATGCTCTGCAAGTGGATAAGGATGCAACTCCTGATGCCTGAAGTTTTCTCCAGTTATCTCATTGATGTTTTGGAAACCCTAATTAGGGTTTGGTTATGTTTAATCTGGGCCGTTGATCTCATTTTGATCTTGGCCATTCATTGTAATCTGGGATTGCTATATAAACCCCCCCCCTCTCTCTCATTTTCATTAGAAGAAGAATAGATATTAGTAGATCAATAGAGAATTAGAGATTAGAGATTAGAAGAGATTGTAGAGAATAAGAGAGAGTTTTATGAGATTGTTGCAAAAGACTATCTTGATAATAAAGTTCATAATGCATGAGGTGCTTTGAATCCTTTGATTGTCAAATGGTTGCATGGTTGCATATTTCTCTTCCGTCTAGATTTGAATTAGAATTTCATTTAAATGTATGTTAGGAGAATGATAGATTGATAACAAGGGTTAGCGAAACTTAGCTCATACTTTCTTTGAGTGGATGCTTTTCATTCAATGCGTAAAGTTAGACTGAGCTTTATCGTGGATGCTTCAACGTTTACTTCGAATAATGTTGTTCTATTGATGGTATTGTTCGTGGTGAAGAAATTTTAAGCACAAATCCCAGAAGATTGCACTTGCTTTGTGTAGTTGTCGTTTAGCGTGGCGAAACAAAGTATTGTTTATTTAGTTTCACTTAATCCTTGTCGTCTCTTGATTTCATAGGAATAGCATAGGACTCCTAAACCCTTACTCTTTTTCACTTTTTTTTATCTAAAGTCAGAAAAATCCAAAATGATACTGCATTCACGTCTTTTCTTTTTTGAGTAACTTGCAAAAGTAAATCCCTATTGTGCCCCCAAAGAAATCCACATCAACCACAAAGCTTATCCACTAACTTAAACATTGCCATATTTGATCTTTCTTGCAGTCCTAGTATTGGTAGTTTTTCAAGAGGGATATAGCGTCTTTGACACTTTATTCTAGAATGTTTGTTGTGTCATAAACACGATCAACAAGTACCCAATGTACTTGCTGTTTTAATTTATTTGTTTAAATGTCTTCACCTTTTTCCCTCAATATGTGGGTCCTATATTAAGTATTTTTCCTAATGTGGTATCCAATTTCAGCTATGCACATGATGGCGAGGTTCACATTTTGTGCAGGTCATTTGCATGAGACAGACACAATTTGAACTTGATAGTTGTGTTCAATTCAGATTGTCATAAGCTTTTGGATCGATGCATTTTATAGATTTATCGTGGCTTGGATTTTGGCTTTGTTGTAAGTTTTGCCTTATTTTGAATAGTTTGTTCAGTTTCAACATGACTTGCAGTGGTGTTTTCTAATTAACTTTGGATCTATGTTTTTCCAAATTGCAAGGTTTTGTTACTTCTAGGTTGCAACAACTATTGGGGATTTGACAGTTGCACTACAATCTTGAAGTGTGGTTGCTTCAAAGAAACCATTGCTTGTTGTAGCATGACAATCAAAACTAAACAAAATTGGAAAACTCAAAACAATCTTCTTCCATCTCTTTCTTTTTCTTCTTCCAATGATCTATCATTTAGGCCATAAATCTAGTATGGAAGGAATCACAATGTCAAAAGAACAACCAAGCCTTCCAATTCTCGTGTACCTTTATAGTACATAGAGCCTCTGAACCACCCTCTGTGAGCAGGCACACCATCAGACAAACTCGAGACCTTTCTGTATCATTTCTCATGGTGCCACTCTACATTTGTACCACTCTGTTTGTGCATACCACTAGGTATATATGAAGGCTTGGTATATTGAGCGGTTTTCTATATGGAGAGAATTGTTTTTACATGTCATTACTCTTCCACATACCAATGGGTGTATGGAAAGGTGTGGCATATTTGGTAGTTTGGCTATCGAGATTATGGGTATATTGAAAGGGAAGAATGATAAGTTGAAGAAATAAGGCTTTCTTTTGGAAGTGGTAAGGGAAAACCTAAAACATTTGAAACCTTTGACACTTGGATGTGAACACTATGGATCAATTTTCTCTCCTTGGCAATGAGAACTGATTTGAATGGAAATGCGACATAACAACTCTTTTGTTAGAACATGCATTTTGGGACATTGTCAACCAAGATCCAATTAAACTTCAATTGCCTACAGACTGTTCATGTTTTAACTCACAACTTTTGGTGCAACACAAAACAGAATCAATGTGTGATAGAACAGCTCTTTGAACTAGCAAGGGAGGCCCCACTTTAAACTAAAAACAAGCCTAAATTGCACAATATGTACTTGCTTATTTACAATCTTTACAGCATTTTTTAGGGTGATTTTGAGTATGCAATACCAACTAATTAAATAAAAATTTGTTTTTTTCTCAATCTAAATCACAAGGCTATTCAACACATCAAAACTAAATAAGAGATTTTGGAGTTTTTAATTGAAATAAATCCCTATAGCTACACACTTGTGTTGTTTAGCTAAATGTAGAGACTAAACAATACAAGTACACATATAGATTGAATAGACTAATACATAAAAACACAACAGTTTTGGTAAAGTAAATGAAGGACTTGCTACAAAGCCACGATATCCAAACTCAAAAAGACCTGCAACACAAAGATTGCAAATTTGGTAGAAGCTATTCAATATGACCCAGCACACAACGAAACATCTCAATAGATATTTAGAAGCAAGTTAGGCATAAAAAATTCTAATGAGAGAATAAACATTTAATTTTGGATTAACAATCACAAATACTTAGTGAACAACAATTTCAGCAATGTGCAAGCTTGACACTTTCCATTAGAAATCCAAGTACAAATCCAAGTACAAAATAGCACTTATGTATACTTTGTTAGAAAGCTATTGCATAAAAAGAAAAAAGAAAAAAAAAACTAAATGCTACTTCTACTCTAAGAATAACTAACTACATGAAATGCAACTTTTATTACAAAATCCTATCAACTAAATTCTAAAACTAAGACCATGCAACCTCTAGTTAAGTTGTAGATTGAGTTTATTACAAACTATAACTTAGTGCTCTCATCTCTTGCATGGCAAAAGATCTAAGGATAGATGATCTAAAAATAGATTACAACAGGCAATAAATAGCATTGCTAAAAATAGAAAACTTCTCACTCTCAAAATGGAGCCCGTTGAAAATAGCACATGCTATAAATAGGTCCAATTAAAAATAGAAAATCCTAAAATATGCTCCTCTTTGAAAATGGTGACAGTATTTTTAGCACAAGCTAAAAAATAGACTTCTAGATAGATGGCTCTAGATGACTTTGATGAGTTTGTATCTTTTTCTCTTATTATGGCTAACCCTCTGAAAAAACCTTGAAAAATCTACTTTGACATTTTGGATCCTTTTGATAGGTGTGCACTTATGCTTTACATGCACCAATACACTGTTAAACAAATGTTAAACATGCATTTTTTATTTCCTTTGTATAAGTTTGCACTTCATCACCAGATGTGTGCCTAATAGCTATGATTTTTTTAATATATGAATTTTCCTTTATATAGGTGAGCCCCTCTACCCAAGCACGCACCTAACAATGGGGCTTTCAAGCTGTGATGTGAGCTAAAATAAATCTTTGTTAAGCTACACAACTACACCCTAGACACACCCTTGACAATTGCATTTGAAAGTTCTCTTGGTGAGGAGCACCCCACAACCCCTCGTGTGCACTTGTACATTGGTTTTGAATCTTTACATTTAACATTTGAGATTTCCTTTATGAGGTCTGCCCTTGTCCCTAGGCACACACCTAATCACTATGTTTTTTGAGCATTGTATTTATCCTTTATTGAGGTGCACCCTTGGCCCCTAAGCACGCGCCTAATAACTAGGTTTTTTGAAATTTTAATTTTGACTTTATTGAGGTGCACCCTTGCCCCTATACATTGAGCATTGTATTTTCAAAATGAATTTGCCTCCTTTATGAGTTGTGTTCCTCAGATCAAACACATGCCTAACAATTCATGACAAATTTTAACAACAATTACTCTCTTTGTAGGCATGCACCTAACAATGGGCTTTTGTAAACCAATCCTTTTTTCCCCTTTATGAGGTGTGTCCCTAGTCTCAAGCACACACCTATACATTAGTTGAATTCCATTCATCCTTTGCATGGAAGTGCCCCTGCCCTAAGATGCATACCTGATTATTGGATGTAATCACGCCTTACATTGATTCCCTTAAGATAGATGCATTCAAATTCTTTCACATACACCTGTACACTATTAGCCAACTTTTGAATTTTGTAGCTTCATTACAAGGCACATCCTCAACCCTTGACGCACACCCTTGTATTGGCATAAAAAAAATTAGAATCACAATGTTAGAGAAGTAACTAAGCCTTCCAATTCTCATGTACCTTTTACAATGTATAGAGCCTTTGAACTACCCTTTGTGGGTAGAAATGCCATTAGACGAACTCAAGACCTTTCCATACCATTTCTCATGGTGCTACTCTACTCTCTTGTGCCACTTTGCTTCCACATACCACCACACATATAAGAAGATTTGGTATACTAAACAATTTGCTATATAGAAAGAACTGTTTTTATGTGTCATTACTCTTCCATGTACCAATGGGTATATAGAAAGGTATGGCATATTTGGCAGTTTGAAAATCTGCAATACAAAGTTTGCAAATTTGAAAGAACCTATTTAATACACCTCAACACACAACAAAATATCTCAATAGATATTTAGAAGCCAAATAGGCAACTTAAATTCTACTAAGAGAATTAACATTGAATTTTGGATTAACAATTGCAAATATACTTCATGAATAGTAATTTCAACAATGTGCAGGCATGACAATTACCATTAGAAATCTAAGTGCAAAATAGCACTTATTTATACTATGTTACAAAACTATTGCATAAAAATCAATAAAAAGCTAACTGCTACTTCTACATTAAGAATAATTAATTGAATGAAATGCAATTTTTATTACAAAAACCTATCAACTAATTCTAAAACTAAACCATGCAACCTCCAATTAAGTTGTAGATTGAATTTATTACAAATTATGACTTAATGCTCACATCTCTTGCATGGCAAAAGATCTAAAGATAGATTATCTACAAATAGCTCACAATAGGCGATAAATAGCAAACACTAAAAATAGCACATACTCCTCACACTAAAAATGGGGATTGTTTAAATAGCTCCACCCAAAATAGTGAACCCCGAAATATGCTCCTATTTGAAATAGTGACAGTTAAAAATAGTGCAACTATTTTTAGTGTGGATTACTTTTAGCACTAGCTAAAAATAGATAGATGGCTCTAGATAGCGCGAGCTAAAAATAGACTTCTAGATAAGTGGCTCTAGATGGCTTTGATGATTTTGTGGATTTTAATCTTATCATGGCTGATCCTCTAAAAACCTTGAAAAATATCCTTTGACATTTTGAATCCTTTTGATAAGCACGCACTTCTACTTTACACATGCACCAATACACTATAAACCAAATGTTAAACTTGCACTTTTGATTTCCTTTGTATAGGTGCACATATCATCACCAAGTGTCCACCTAATAACTATGACTTTTTTAATATAAGTTTTTTTCTTTATATAGTTGAGCCCCTCTACCCAAGTGCACACTTGACAACAAGGTTTTCAAACTTTGACATGAGCAAAAAAAATTATTTATTGAGGTGCACACCTACACCCTTGACATACACTAACAATTGGATTTGAAAGTTCTCTTAGTGAGGTGCAACCCACAACCCCTCGTGCGCACTTGTACATTGGTTTTGAATCTTTGCATTTAACATTTGAGTTTTCCTTCATGAGGTGCGCCCTTACCCCAAGGCACACACCTAATAACTATCTTTTCTTAACATTCAATTTTTCCTTTATTGAGGTGCACCCTTGCCCCTAGGCATGCACCTATACATTGAGCATTGAATTTTGAAAATGAACTTGCCTCCTTTATGAGGTGTGTCCCCCAAATCAAACAAATGCCTAACAATTCCTGACAAATTTTGACAAAAATTAATCTCTTTACATAGGTGCACACTTGACAATGGGATTTTGTAAACCAGTCCTTTTTTCCCTTTACAAGGCATGCTCTTAGTCTCAGGTGCACACCTATACATTGGTTGAATTTCATTCATCCTTTGTATGGGCATGCCTTTGCCATAAGACGTGTGCCTAAATATTGGAATGTAATCATGCCTTGTGCTAATTTCCTTAAGATAGGTGAATTAAGATTGTTCCACGCATGTGTACACTATCAACAAACTTTTGAATTTTGTAGCTTCATTACAGGGTGCGTCCCCAACCCTTGACATGCACCCTTGTATTGGCATCAAAAAATTTAGAATTTTACAACCTATATTGTGGTGCAGCCTTGTCATGAGGCACACACCTATGTAATATGAACATTTTTTTAAAATTTCTTAACTTCATTACTTGGCACACCTCTGAATTATCACTTTGAAGTTCAATATCTTCAATCAGGTGCATTTCCACCTTTCAAGTGTGTATATGTATTACACTTCTAAACCACGTTTATTGACATCTTCCATGCTCCTTTAACTAGTGCATCTTAGACCCTTGAATTGAACTTGTCTGTAGAATAATATTGAAGTGACTCCATTGTTAGGTGCACCTAGCTCCCCTTGTGCATGCCTCAACACATTGACTTGTATTTTGAAAACCAACATTCTTTGGTTAGGTGTGTTTCTACTTCAAAGTACAAACCTATAATAGTGTTTTAGATTTTTCCTTGAAAGATTATTCTTTTTGTGTAGTTGAGTGCACCCTTAGGCTCTAGTTTTTATCAAACTTCTTCTTCAAGAACTTTATTCCTCCAATTCAAAGCACTTGATTCCGTAATCCTGCAAAGATGAGAAAAGGACATATGATTACAAGACACAACAAACGAGACAAGTCCTAAAGGTTTTGCACTTAAGACAATTTGAAATTCGACACAATACAAAAAAGTTGTTAGGTACAAAACTAACAGTTACAGTACTAGCATGGTTTGAAAAGCTAGAAAAATGTTCTTGAAGTATGTTGTTGCTCCCATAGCATGCAACTCATTAAGTGTGGCACTCCATATGTGATTTGGAAGGAAGTACAAAGTGTATGAGATTAGTGACACCTATCAATTGGTGAATTTGACTATGGGACTAGATAGTCTCAAGGTTGAGGATGTGCACAATATCCTCGTCTATTTGAATAAGTTGGAAGAGTCTAGGACCAAGATTGTGGCTCTAGGAGAAACCTCTTGGGAGGATTAAAAGTAGATTACACCCTAGTTTTGGAGAATCTTCTGGCACCATATGGTAACTTCTTGACTTTCATGCAAGGTGATAATAATATGAAGAACACATCATGGGAGGATCTCAAGAAACATGTATTGGTAGAAGAGCAAAAGTTGAAATGGTTCAATCCATAGTTAAAGCGCAAAAATCGGCGAGTTTTTTTGAAGTTTTCCAGTAATTTATGAAACAGCTTTGGCTTTTTTGAGAAAAACTCGTGCGACTATGCACACGCCTAGGCAACGCTAAAAAGCAATTTTAAGTTGCTTTTTTTCATTCATTCTCTTCTCACACTCAGCAAAAAACCTCTCCAAGGCATTGTGCACTCATTTGCAGTGATTTTGCATCCAAAAGACAAGATTTGAAGGGCATTTACATCGAATTTAGAAGGCAAATTGGATTTCCAGGTAGGGTTTCTCATTTTTTTTATTCTTTCTTTTTTTTTTAAAATTCTTCATTCTTGTTGGTTCTATGTTTAAAAATCATCTGAATGTAGTGTGAAAATGATTTAAATGCATTTAGATTCATCAAAACAAGATTTAGATTCATGAAAACAAGATTTTTTTATGAATTTTTCTGATTTTTTTACATATTTTGCTGATTTTTTCATTTTTATTAAATTTTCTTAAAACCCTAGTTATTTTTTTTGTTTTGAATCCTCTTTTTTGTTGAATAACATGCTTACAATCTTTTAGATTAGCTTAATTTTTTACTAGTTTGAAGTAATTTTCAGATTTTTACATTTTTTCACATTTTTTTGAAACCCTAGTTATTTTTTTTTTAAATCCAATTTTTTTGTTATGAAAATGTTTAGAATCTAGTGATAGATTTTTAGTAATTTAAACTTAAAGTAATCTCTTTTGATTTAATCTAATTTAGCTTGTTTTTAAATTTTCTATCAAAAACTAACAAGTTGTGCTTTGACTTTCACTTTGTGTAGGTTAATAATTAATTGATAATGGCTTTGAACCCGCTTCTGCCTCAGGCTCTGTCCCATCCGTGCCTGCAGGATTTGTAGGCAAACGTCCTCCAGGAGCTAGAGATCCTGGAAGTATGCTTATCTAGGACCCATACCTGGCACAGTATATTGCATTCCATGTAAAAAAGTATATCGTGGAGGCATCAATCGCCTCAAGTACCACCTTGCAGGCATCCCTCAACGTGATGCTAAGGAATGTCCTGAAACCACAGAAGAAATAAAAAGACATATGAATGCCATACTTTCAGCTGCAGAAGAAAAAAAAGTGCAAAGAGAGAAGGCAAGAGCAGCAATGCAAGCAACCATTGCCTCTTCTCAAGGTGCTCCAATTGAGTCGGATGATGATTATGATGTTACTCAGGAGATAGTGGGTTCTCTTCGTGGCCCACGTGTGCGAAGGTCAAGGCAATCTGTTAGCACCTCGACCTCCATCCCTTCATCTTCCTCTAGTAGAGCACCAGGGGTAGGGGCAACTGCAGGACCTACACGGTTGGATAGTTATTTTGTGCCTAGAAACACACCTGGTGCACAACCTTCCTTAGAGGCGACTGGATGGAATAGGGAGGTGCATGAGCAAGCAGACATTGCTTGTGCAGATTTTTGGTATTTTAACAATATCCCTTTCAATGTGGCGAGTTCTCCTTACTGGCAGAATTTGGTCACCGCATTGACAGTTGCAGGAAAAGGCTACAAGGCGCCTTCTCGCACGGACTTGAGTGGGAGGTTAGTTTATGTTCTTTAATTTATGTTTTTTAAGTTTAATTTATGATGAATTTAAGCTATTTTTTTTGTTTACAAATTAAAATTGTGTACTTAATTTCACTTTGTACTTGTAGGTTGCTTGCTAATGCAACTGAAAGGGCAAGGGCAGCAGTAGAGGAGCAAAAAGAAAAATGGCAAAAATATGGCTGCTCTATTCTTTCTGATGGGTGGACGGATGGAAAAAACCGTACCATCATTAATTTCTTGGTTGCATGCAAAGAAGAGGTGGTGTTCTTAAAATCAATTGATGCCTCCCACATTGTAAAAAGTGCAGAAAATTTGGCTAAGATGTTGGAGGAAGTTTGCATGGAGGTGGGGATTGCAAATGTTGTGCAAATCATAACTGATAATGCAGCAGCATATGTGGCAGCAGGAAGACTCCTCCAAGATAGACACCCCTCAATTTTTTGGACACCATGTGCAGCCCATGTCCTTGACCTTCTTTTGGAGGACATAGGAAAACTAGATTGGGTCACACCAGTTGTAGAGGACGCGAGGAGGATCACTAAATATATCTACAATCACCCTTGGGTTCTTCGCTTGATGAGGGAGCACACCCATGGGAAAGAATTGGTGAGGCCAGGTGTCACAAGGTTTGCAACGATTTTCTTAACGTTGCAAAGCATTCTTAGTTCTTTGACTTCTTTAAAACAAATGTTTGTGAGTCAACCATGGATGGACTCAACCTATTCGAAGAAGCCTGAAGGAGATAAGGTGTCAAAAATTGTGTTTGATACCCAATTTGCACAAAGGGCAGCAGAGATTGTGAAGGTAACTTCAATTTCAAAACTTTGAATTTGAATTCAAATTGAATAAATTTTTTAATGTCTTTCATTGTAAATTTGAAACTCTAATCTTTTTGCATTTTTATATTGTAATTTGTAGGTGTCGGAGCCCTTGGTTAGAGTGCTCCGCTTGGTGGATGGGGATAAAATCCCAATGGGATATCTTTATGAGGCCATGGATAGGGCCAAGGAGGCTATAAGAAATTATTATAAAGGGGACAGCCTCAAATTTGATCCCATTTGGGAGATTATTGACAGGAGGTGGAACCATCAACTCCACCAACCCCTCCATGCAGCAGGGTACTTCTTGAACCCTCATTTCTTCCATTCAAGCACCTACTCAGATCCTACTGGAGAGGTTATGGAGGGCCTCATGAAGTGCATTCAAAGGATGTCACCTAACCTTGACGCGGGAGACCTCATTGTTAATGAAATCCAAAGTTATAGAGAAAAAAGGGGTGCACTCTTCTCTTTAGAGCTAGCAAAGAGAGCAATACACAATCAGCCACCAGGTATAAAATTTGAAATTTACAAGTTACAAATATTGATAATTTGATAAAATATGTTTTCAACTTTTGAGTTTTGACTTTCCTTTCTAAGTTTCTAAGTTCTCTTGTAACTCTTAATTTGTTTTTTGTAGATGTTTGGTGGTCAAATTGGGGTGGAAATACCCCACATCTCCAACAATTTGCCCTTCGTGTCTTATCACAGCCTTGTAGTTCGTCCAATTGTGAGCGTAATTGGAGTTTGTTTGAGGCCATCCATACAAAGAAAAGGAACAAACTAGCTCAAAAACGCCTGAATGACCTTGTATATGTGCAATATAATCTTCGGCTGCGCACAAAACAGGTTAAGGAAATATCAGATGATCCAATTGATTTGGATGAGATAGATCCATACAATGATTGGACAGGGCAAGATGAGCGACCTTCATTGTTTTCCGAGGATGAGATCTATGACTTTGAGCGACAGGCAATGGAGGAGGGGGGTGGATTTGCATTCTCATTGGATGACATTGAGGATGATCCTGAGGAGGAGTCATTGGCAGTGCCAGAGCCACCAACAGTAGCCTCTACATCCAGGATGGAGGTTGAGCAGCCACAGCAGATGCCTACGACTACACCCTCTCCCGTAGTGAGAAGTACTAGACATGGGAAGAGGAAGATGTGAATTTGTAAAAGCTGAAATATATTAATGTTGTATTTACTTTCAGTTTTACAAAAACTATTTGCTATTTTCATTTTGTTTCAACTATCAGTATCAGCGTATTGAGCATTCCACATGGGGATGCGATTTTGTATCTAATTTTCTTTCAAATCAATCAAATATAACTAGATTCAGCTTGTTTCTTCTATTTACTCATTTTATTGACTCATTGGATGCATCTTATCTTTGAATTTTGCAAAAAAATGTGTTTTTAATGAAGTTTAAGCAATTTTTTAAGTTGTCGAGTTTTTTGCGAGTTTTTTCCGAATTTTGCCGAAGTTTTTCCGCATCGATTGTCGAACCCTGGTGGTTCTCAAATTGAAACCCTAATTGATTTTTGTTTGTTTTTGCAAATTTTCGTTTTTTTGTATTTTTGAAGGTTTTCAGGCAAATTCTAAAAGTTGCGATTTTCTCAAAAAATGATAATAAATTCAAATAAATTCCAAATCTTCACAGATTAATCTCAAATATGCCAGAGAACATGGGCGCACTATTCCATTATTTTTATAGAACTTTTACAATGATGAAAAGTTGATAAATGAACAGAAAATGAATTAATTTCAAAAGAACCTGGTGGCGGCTGTAATGAATGAAGGATGGTACGGCCAGAAATAAGAATGAATCTCCAAGCTCTGAATACAATGCAAGATCTCCAGAAATGCCCAAGAAAAACCCAACGCCTAGAACTGAGAGCCAGAATCTGAAAGCAGGAAGAGAATCTCTGAAGAAATAAAAGTACGGCCTGCAGGTACAGAAATGTACGGCCTGTCTGCAGCAGCAACAAGAATGGTACGGACTCCAAGAAAAAGATGCCAGATCACTGAATAGATTCCTCTGTTGAAGTCGCCTCAAAAAGAAGATGATTTTCTCTGCTAATCTCTGAATAAATAACTCAATAAACCCAAACTGTGATCTCTGGATGAAATCACCGAGTGCAAGCTTCAACTGGTATTTCACAGCCTCAGTCTGCCTGATCTCTGAAGAGTTTTCGTTCTCCAGAAACGTTCGTCTGCCAGAAACCCTAGGGTTTGCAAACTCCAATGCTCAGAGCAATAAAGACAAAATTGAATAATAATCAAGATAGTTCGATTTTGCCTTGAGAAGGTATATATTGCCTTGAAGAAATTCGACCCAACTCTCTTTTAAAATAATCATTTAAATAAATGATTTAATTTGCACTTTTAACTTAGGAGAAATAATTAATTATTGGCGTCCCCTTTTTTAATGAATATAAAATACTCATTAAAGTCACATTTAATAATTTATTATAAAGTATAATAAATACTTTATAATTAAGCCAAATAATTAAATATTTAAATATTTCAATAAAGTGACTTTATTATAAAGTCAAAATATTAAATATTTAATAATCCATTAAATACTCCTTATTTCTCCGTCTGAACATCAAACTGCTGTCGATTCCTGAATGAATGGTGAACCGTGCCCTGCCCGAAATAGCGCTTCCTGACCTAACTTTCTAAAAATAGAAAGTTCCCGAAACACTTCGAAGATTCTTGAAGGCCCAACCTGGCATGGCTGGAGCTACCAAACAGGATAACTGCCCCGATGATCCTCTGCACACCCTGTCAGCCTACGAGGATCGAAATTATAGGCTAACTCCTCTCCAAAGTACAGCTAAAACGGGGACATGACACGATTTCCGTTTTGGCAAGTTTAAACAAGAAGAATCATTTCAAGGGCATTGGTTATGGTTAAATTTTACAAGTCATTGGAAATCATTAGCACCAGATGGCTTGCAAGATGAATCAGAGAAGCGGGTAAAAGAGTGGACAAATATGTTGCAGAAATTGTAGAATCATCTACTTAAAGTGCTGGTGATGCTAGTGGCATGACAACCTTGTTTGGTGCTACTAAGAATGCATCATACTAGGTTCTTGATACAAGTGTCATAAGCACATTGGCCATGACAAAGATAGTTTTGATTCCTAGAAACAAGGAGGCAATGGTTAGAATGTTGTGGTTGGAAATGGTTGTTCAATAACGGTTCTTAGTGTGGAAATAGTGAAATTCAAGAATGGTTTCTTTGACAATGTCTCATATACTCTTGGAATGGTGAAGAATCTTTTCTCAATGAGATGGTGTATTTTAGAAGGATACAAGATTGAGTTTCCTAGAAATAGGTGTTGGACTAAAGATCCAAAGAACAATTTCCCTCTTGTTGCAACTAGGACTTTGTGGATAACTAGTGGATCTTTGACATTTCTTTTGGTCAAGAGAATAAAGCATTGATTGCTTCAATGGATGATGCTAGTCGTTTATGGTGTAAGGTTGGGACACCTTAACTACAAAAGTAATGCTTTCTTGAAGAGGCATAATATGGTGCACAATGTTCCATGTATCACTACATCTTAGGGTGTTCATGAAGGGTGTGTGTATGGGAAGCATCATATATAACCCTTTGATAAGAACATTGCATGGAGAGCATCAAAGAAGCGTACAATGTTTTGATGGATACACAACTAGTTAATTAACATAGTGGTTCAAAGTATGTTTTGGTCTTCGTTGATGACTTTTGCAAAAAGGCTTGTATTCACCTTTTGAAGAAGAAGGATGCATAATATGGTGCACAATGTTCCATGTATCACTACATCTTAGGGTGTTCATGAAGGGTGTGTGTATTGGAAGCATCATTTATAGCCCTTTGATAAGAATGTTGCATGGAGAGCATCAAAGAAATTTGAGTTGGTGTACAATGACTTGATGGATCCACAACTAGAAAATTAACATAGTGGTTCAAAGTATGTTTTGGTCTTCATTGATGACTTTAGCAGAAAGACTTGGATTCACTTTTTGAAGAAGACGAATAAGTTGTTGTCTACTTTCAAGGTCTTCAAGGCAGCAATGGAGATCCAATATGGTAAAAAGATCAAGAAGTTGCAAACAAATAATGGCATAAAATATGCCACCCACACATTCACAAATTTCCTTATGCAAAATGAAATCATGAGAGAATTGACAATTCCTCATACTCCACAACAAAATGGGCTAGCTGAGACAAAGAATCATACACTCATGGAGATGGCCAAGTGTATCTTGCAAGCTCAAAAGTTGCCTAAGCCTTATTGAGAAAAAGTAATGAACTTTGCTTGCTATATTGGTAATTGGGTGCCAACAAAGGTTGTGAAGAGGTGACTTCAATGGAGAAATGGAATGGCAAGAAGACTCGCTTGTTTTACGTTAGTGTCTTTGGGTGTGCTGCTTATGCACATGTTCCTGATGAGAATAGGAAGAAACTTGATGCGAAGAGTCAAAGGTTTATTTTTGTCAATTATAGTGAAGAATTCAAGGCATGGATACTATGGGATTGGTTAAGAAGGTCCTAACTCACAAAGATGTGATATTTGATGAAGGGAAGAGTGCACTAGATGGTAAAAACACTATGATTCCCAACCTACAACTCTCAATGCGTGTTTTCCCACTTACGGTTCCATGATGTTGAATTTGCAAAATACAAATGAAAGGGGAATAAAAGCAATCACTAAGCAAGTTGAGAAAGAGGAAGAGATTACACAAGAGAGACTAGAAGCCAGAATGCCTAAATGGGCTAAGTAGACCCTCCATGATGGAGGTAGATGTGTCAAATACTAGAAAAACAAGAAGTTACTTTGCAAACCATGATTTGATGGCTAAGGTACAAGATTTGCATGATCCAGAGACTTAGAGGGAAGTCAAGGGCAATTTGCATTGTAAAGCAACAATGCATGATGAATTTGGTTCTCTCATGAAGAATCAATCTTGAGAGTTGTGTCAGCTATCAAAAAGTAAGGTCATTAGTTGCCAAAAGGTCTACATGACCAAGTTCACCTCAAAAGGAGAAGTTGAGAAATACAAAGCTAGACTTGCAGCCAAGGGTTACTCAATTAAAGGCGTTGACAATAATGACATGTTTGCTTCAATTGCAAGGTTCATTACAGTGAGGACAATTCTTGCAATTGAAGCAAAGTATAAGTGGCAGGTGTATCAGTTGGATGTAAAGAATGTGTTTCTTTGTGGTGATTTGAAGGAAGAGATCTTCATGGAGCAACATTCTAGACTCATTAAGGATGGAGAGGAAAATTTGGTTTGTCAATTGAAGAAGTCATTAAATGGCTTGAAGTAGGTGCCTTGTGCATGGTAAGAGAAGATTGATCAATATCTTCAAGAGTTGGGTTGCAAGAACTTTGAAAGAAGCCCAATCTATATGTTACAAAGACTGATCAGGAATATCTTATTATTGTTCTCTATGTAATTCAAATACAATGATAGATGCAAGTAATTGCTTTCATATGATTATGACATTGAGGATGAATAGTTGTTCTTTTCTCGTAACCGTAATGTTAACAAACCTTTTATTTTGACAAGAAGTTGAATGAGATCATGAGATTAAATTTAAATGTATATTATTAGGCTGTTGAGAACGATCTAACCGTAATCCTTGTCAGTGGATGCAGGATTGCCGACGTCACGAGAGAAAGGGAAATATCATCAGGGAGAGGACGTGGTTAATAATGGATCAATTTTATCATCAAACCTAGAGTCAGAGCAAGACAGTTACGTCGACATCATTACCTTTACCATAAGTAAATATATATATATATTTAGATTAAGCAAGTCAATTTAAATATGTATGTCAATAATCACCTATTAAGGAGGTTTCAAAAGGTCTATAAATATTAAATTAAAATGATTGATAAAAATATAATATTAAATAATAATAATATTCTCTTGTGAGTCGAGAAGAATAATTCTTGATATATATAAAAGTATATTATTATTATTTGCAAAGGCTAAATCATATTAATTAATAATAAGGATAAAATTCTAATGCCATCATTTAAAATATGAAAATGAAGAAAGGTATAAAAATAAAAATAAAAAGGAATTCGAAAGTGGAGATCACGGGCGGTGCTTTTCTGTTATCTTCCCTTCGAGCCTCTTGTGGAAACGGTGGAGAAGGAAGCCAAGAAGGCGCCGAGGCGTTTGAATCTAGGATGGAAGGTCTCAGGAGGGGCAGAAATTAGAGACCTGTTCCAGTGGCGTTGGCAAGGGGGGATTGATATGCAACCTTTGTTGGCTCGGGCATTTGGGGAGGGCTTATCTTGCTTCTTTACCGAATTCTCCTCTGACGTAGCAGGAAAACACTCCTTTCATTTCTAATAACTTGGAAAAACCCATTTCCATCTGCTTCCATTGATAATCTTTCCTTATCCAATTCCGTATCTCATCTTTTCCCGTCAACGACTTTACCAGGGGCTATCCAAGATTGTTCCTCGGGAGCTTAGTGTGGAAGAGCCTGGGCGATTATTTCAAGCTTTAGATTTTAGTGTTGTTTCCTGGTAACTGAGTAAGCCGTCTTCAAAATTTCCTTTGGTCGGAAAGGCTTCAGGCGCATCGTTGTTTGACCCGAGCACAGAGGAGATGAATCGGGATCTCTTTCAAAGTTATAGAGCTTCAAATTCAGGCATGTAAAGAGACCTCGCTTTGTTAAAATTAGGCATCGAAGATTCTTAAGTATATTTTGTGACTCTTGTGTGTTAAATGAAATTTCATTTAGTCTTCTCATCTTTTGAAGTAAACTTAAATCGGGTCCTTACTACCTTCCGGGTATATGTTAAATAGAAGACTCTTTATAGAATCAGTTTTGTACCAAAGTTGGCATTCAAAATTCCTCTTTCTGTTACCGTACTGTATCTAAACCGATAGTCTGAACCATTGTCATCTATTTGGTAACCTTCAGACCAAGGCCAAGTTGACTTTATTTTTCTTTGAGCTGGAGCGGTATCTTTACCCCTTTTTCCTCTCCGAGATCTTTATTTGGCACTTGAATGTTTTAGTTTTGGAAGGATCCTTTATGGTACTAGCCTCTTTCTGTCTCTCTCTCTTTCTATAAAGATTCTCGCATAATCATAAATAAGTTATGAATCTGATACCAAGCTATTGTAATGAGATTCTTTGGATAAGAACTATCCTCGAATTAAGAGAAATGGTTATAACTAGTCATTGAGAAATAGACCATGAATGGGATTAACTTGAGCCTAGGAAAGTTAAAATGTTACTTCCTTGAAACAAGAGAGAATTTGCTTATAAATTCCGAAAGGAAAGTTGGGTTTGGGTTTTTAAAACTTCTTCTCATCTCCATAATCTTGAATGAGTTATGCCAATTGGAAATTCTTGCTGCAAGAGGAATCTTGGAAATACGAAATATTATAAATTAAAGAAATAAAAATATTAAATTCCGAAATAGAATCATGTTCTTCCGTGCAATGTGAGACCATTAACCTGATGAACCTTCTTGAAGGACAAGTCTCTTCCTTCCTCTTAGGTGATAAGAAAAACCAAAGGGTCTAAAGGATGTGAATTAACCTTCTAAGCCTGATATCAACTTTAAATACCTTGGTTCATTGACTCTGTAATATAAAACATTGAATTCCTATTGTCGAAAAAGACTCCTTAATTCTCCTCAGAAGTTTGAGAATAAAAGATTATTTTACTTAGATGAGAAAAGTCATGAGATGAAATTCTCTCCTAAAAGATAACTGCTTAATCCTTAACAAATGTGGAATCAAACCAAGTTCTTGTAATGTTAAACCTTAAGGGTAAGACTTAACCTCGAACTAAGAGAAGATCGATAACCAAACCAGTTATGGTAAGATTAAAATTTGGTCGGAGAATTATCATGTCGAGCAAGGATGCGTGCTGACGGCACAGTGATGCCACAAATAATTAATAGAAAAATCCTTGGCCAAGGTAGATGCCCGTTTGGCAATGTCAGCTTCCATGGCCAGCTATACCCTGATCAGGATGATTCTTCTGATAGGAGGTACCTATAGAGGGAGGATCGATCAGTGGTATAGGTTCGCGGACATCAGGCTCAGAGGCATGATGATAAATTGATCCATGTTGATTACCCTCGTGAAGGGCGGGTTCTTCAGTTGAAGAAACTCGGGAGACCAGTAGGTCTTGGTTGGGCGGTAAAGCCCCTGATGATAATTCTCTTTCCCTCGATAAAGATTTCCAAGTATGATAGTATGGAGATGATGTCAAATGGATTTCTTCCCCTCTCATAAATCCAGGTACATGCAATGGTAATTGAATTTCTATTTCATCTATGTCATGAATGCTAATCTTTATGTTAATGAACATTGTAAGATTCTCAGATACTAGGGAGACAGTTACTTGAATTTATTCAGCTGTTATATTGTTTCATAGCTGTAGTAATTATTCGTTATCTTCTGGGAGCAAAGAAAAGTAATTATTATTCTTCTGCAATTTCCTGTTAGATGTTTATAGTTAATAGTTTCTTTTCAGCTGAAAATGAAATTAAAAGTTAGTTGAGGAAGTGTATAATGTAACGACATCTGAATTGAATTCCCTTTTCCGTCTAGCTGCAAATGAAACCCTAGTTTGGCAGTTATTTAGTTATTGATCTGCCATGAACAGTTGGCGGAAAACTGTTGAACGATTCACGTGAACTGAAACTGAAACCGAAATTAAAAAGATAATTGCATGTTTGAGTTAGTTGGATCAATTGGAAACCCTAGTTTCGAAAACAATTTAGTGGCAGTTCAGCCGAAAGTTAGTTGTCAGTTGAAAATTTTAAACTGTAGTCTGGGAAGGTTGTTACATGTGTTGACGATTCATTGTGACAATCAAAGTGCTCTTTAGATTGCCAAGAATGCAGTTTTTCATGCAAAGACTGGGCATATAAATATTAAATATCACAAGGTTCATGAACTATTGGAAAGTATCACAAGGCTCATGAACTAGTGGAGCTCCAAAAGATTTTGATTGGCTATATTGGGACAAAGGATCAAGTGGCAGATATCTTCACCAAGACATTGATGGAGATTAAGTTCATCAAATTTTGGCAACACTTGTGTTTCATCAATGCTGATCTAGACCAACTTTCCTTCTCAGTAATTATTATTCACGAGTGCAACTCTTAGCAAAATTTAACATTTTTGTTAAGGAATAATAGCCTTAAAGGGCAATTATTGTCTAAATAGCTTTTTAAAATGGAAATACAAATCTTTTTTTTATTTCAACTAGCAATATTAGTCCCTGCGATTGTTGATGTTTATTTTTAAGGAAGTGCATAATCATCCAAATTTGATGGGATGGAGAGGCTTGTGGTGGTAACTAGTAATGATAATTCAGAAGACATTAATTTTGAGGCCATGTTAAGCAATGATCACGGCTAGAAGTGCCATATGTTACAATAAATAGACATCTCCCGTCTCCTTTCCTATAATTAGAATTGTTTCCTTTTTAAAGGAATGAAAGTGAAGTTGAAGATGTAGTAGAGAGGCAAAACGAGAGAAAAGAATTGCTTCTAAGCTTTGGTATTCACACTATGGAGTTGATACCAATTGGTGTGTATGTAATACTTTCTGCATCTGAAATGTTGAGGCTTTATACCTTGTCAAGATCATTTTAGGGAAAGAAGGCATTGGGAATACAAGGAATCTAAGGACAATAGTGTACGTCGCACAGGATTTCAAGCAAAAATTGGTCAAATGGGTCCCTAACAAAGGTGTTTTAGTATGGATTTTGAATTTAGTGCTTCCATTGGCAAAGAAGATTGAAGAATTGAAGAAATTGGAAGCAATGGAGTCTAAGGGTGAAGAGAAGACCCTTTGGGAGAGATAGTTGCTATGTATGATGAAATTCAACTTGTGTATAATTAAAAAGAAGAATTGGTATTGCCTTGCCAAAACTTGGCAAAATATGTGGGTGGTCCTAGAGTGTTACCCAAGAAGGGCAGTTTGGCTATTGCTAGTGAACTCATCCTACCTAAATGATAGATGAGGGTTTCGTGGGGATCATCAAGCAACCATTTGTAGAGCTGACAGGTTGCTTAGGTGGGATGGGGGAGTGTTCTATAGAAAGAACTTGGGTGGAGCAGATGCTGCTATGATAGATCTTCTGGAGAGACAAAAGTTGCAGTCACTCCATGCTAACCCAAAATGCCATGGCCTGTCTACTCCAACGCCAACCTGAAAGGTTTTTTCACAAATTGAATACAGCCAATTAAAGGACGTGTCTACAGGAATTTCATAAGGTGGTCGAGTGTGACCTTTATTTTTCTATGTCAATGTTGTTCTTCTATTTGTCTATTGGTTAGATGTGGTAGGCGGGTCCTGTTTTGTTTTGTGGGGATTAGGAAGGTTGCTATTATAATACAAATTTATGTATGTATGTCAATACGAATTTATGTATGTATGTCAACAGGATAGTTGTAGATTCCAGGCTTAGTCTGGTTTCTAAAATTCAACCAAATATGATCTTTTTAAGGGTGAGGGCACCAATCGAACCCTCATTTTACCTATCAAAAAAATAGTATATATCATTCTTAAGAAAATAGCTTCTAGATAAAATTGACTACAAAAATTGCTAGGATGATAATAGCCAGCCTTATTGATGTGACATATACATGACCACGAAATGAGCCGCATAATGCAACCTATAGACATCTAGGAACGAGGCCCAATAATGTGACCTATACACACCAAGGAACTAGGGCCCATAAAGTGACTCGTACAAGCCCAAGAACTAGGAACTAAATCCACATAAGATGATCCATACAAGCCTAAGAACTGAGAACTAAACCCCATAACGTGACCTATACAAGCCCAAGAACTAAAAACTGAACCCCCATAATGCAACCAATATACACCCAGGATCAATGCCCAACAATGTGAATTGTGACCCATAATGCGACTCATACAAGCCCGATAGCTAGGCCCCATAATACCCTGTAAGGCGACACACCCATAATCTACACCCAATAATGTGCCCTATACAAGCCAAGAACTCAGCCTAATAATGCAACTTATATGAGCGGAGGAATTGGTTTCGATAATGCAACCTATACATGCCAAAAATCTAGGCCCAATTATGTGTCTTATACACGCCCAAGAGCTAGGCACAATAATGTGACTTAAACAAGCCCAGGAACTGGGACCAATTGTGTGACTCAAACAAGCTCAGACTAGGCCCTATTAATGTTATAGCAGCTTGGTAGCTCCTTCCAGCTCAGCTCTTTCGTGGTGACATAAATTGAATGATAGCCGTTGCTATTCAATTTATATTTATTGTTTTGTTTTATACTCATTTCATATTATGGCCGACATGAAAGAATTTGAATTGATCTTTATTAGAGGACATTTAATATATTTCAAAGCCGACTTCATTAAGAAGATTCGCGATCTCTTAAGAGGCCGACATGAAGTATGTGAGGGGATGTGTCTCTCCCATTCATTAGTATATATTGACATTGAATTCG
>VDFB02192514.1:0-11909 GCA_007258455.2 Sequoia sempervirens | reverse complement strand
CAACGACGGTCGATGACATAAGATTGTTTTAAAAAAATAAGGCACAAGCCCGACTCAGAATTTGGTAAATAAAAGGAGGCCAACAATAAAATATTTATCATTTTATTAAAAGGGGTTAGGCCTTAGACGAGTTAATGAGACATAGGTTGTTTTCTTTTAAAAACCTTCTCCAAAAAGTAACGATAGAACAGACCCATACCAAAGACAGAAAACCAAGGGTTTATGAAAGCAAAGTAATAACTCCAGTCCTAGGCACCACTCGGATAAACAAGACCAGCCAATAATAAAAGAAAACCAGGATGTAAATTTGAGGCTCCATCATGATGGACACATTTGGACGGTAGTAACAATAGCTTGCAATCGATCAAGACTTGATTACCTTATAACCTATGAAACTCTAGCGATGAAATGATAGATTAATCATAATGTCACCTTGGGATCACATCACCATGAAAGAACTTCATCCAACATCCTTATGAGTGCAGGTACCACCAAATAGGTATTTGTCAGATCTGTCTTCCTCGAGCAAGGGAAATTCAGGAAGAGAAGAGGAAAGCAAGACATGTACTATGTCTAAAAGAGGGAGGTCAACTACAGGTCAAAAGATTAGAAGAAAATTCTGTAAACACATGGAATTTTTTCTTGCTGAAGGGGGGTCATGTTCTTATGATGATGAGAGCATAGGTGACATTGAGGTGCCCTTGAGGTATAAACATCTACAAAAACAATGGGTACCCAAGGAACTTCCTCCAATAAACATTGATTTTTGTGTCAACAAGAGGATATATCGCATAGCACCATCGTCATTACATGGTTCGAGCCTATTTTGCATGTATGGCATAAAGGTTTGTTACGACAAAGTTATTGAATTGATGAAGTATGTTGGACTCTATTATAGTTACAAACATTGGATGCAACTAGTTTGATATACACAAAGTATGTGTAGGTATGCACTATCAGCAAATTATATACAACTAAAAGATAAGAATCAAAATAAAGGAGTGGCTATGTACATTGACGGAAGGCCAAAAGCATCAGGGAATATTGCAGGGTTTATAAACAGTACATGACCTGGGTCAACAAATAAGCAACCCAATTGCATATTTGAGGCGCGTGAGGGAAACCGTGTATTCGTATGTGCGATAAAATCAATAACTATAGGGGAAGAGTTGCTAATTGATTACAATTTGAATCGCTTAGTTACAAACACAATTACTATAGGGGTGGTACGTACTATGTACCATTTTCCCCAACCTCTAATTAATGACTCCAATATACCATTTTATTCTTATGTTTTATTTCATAAGTCTATTGATTTCATTTCAATAATGTTTTTTTATATTTAATTTTTGTCACAGGGGGATATTGATTCTATGGAGAAGGCTCTGGCCCAGAGCATAGATCGCGATGTATCTTCAGCTACTTCTACCTGACAGATTTACCAAATTCTAATTGTACAAATTAGATACGAGGAAAATGTTTTATTATTATGTTTTTTTCATAAGTTTTTGTGTTAATTTTGATAATGTTTTTAATATTATTGTTGCAGTCGAATAATTAGGGAAAGGCAACAACAGTAGAGGAGAGCATCTATATTGAGGTGTAGTCAATATTTTCTAATGATGACATGGCTTATTCAGCAAACCCTTTCAATATGATAAGGAAGCTCATGAAAATATGCAATGAAGAAATGACTCAGTTGATGTTCAAAATGCCTCAAACAAATGAGATAAGAGAGAGGGTTAAAATATTGATAGAGATATTACAAAACTTGCAAGTAAGCTATTATGAGGTCTTTAATTATAACATAAGTTCATTCATGGTTTTATATTTTGTACTCTTTTATGTCATGAACTAAAATATGTGTTATTTTTATAGGGTTATTTGCCTCCTCATGATGCTCCTAGCAATGATCAGGGTACTGCAAGTGCTTCATGAGGAGTAAGGGTTGGTACAAGTGTCCATCCTGATATTCCTAGGCATACATCACATTATCTAACCCCATCATCTGTGCCTATATTGTGGTGTAAGTGCTCCTTGGTTTGCTTGCACAATCAATTAAGAAGACTTTTCACTATCTTCCTCTAGGAACCTATTCCCTTTCTAGGTTCTTGCTAGGCTTAGATTATTAACTAAGTCCTGTCTCAACTCTTCTCCAAGAGCCTCACTCCGTGTGCTTCACCTTAGAGGATTGACACCACTTGAACTTGCAAACTCCTTTCCAACACTTACAAGACTCTAAGTGCCAATATCTCACAAAACATTGAACTACTTGCAGGGGTGTTAGAGACACTGAAAACATGCATTTCACATCCAATTAGATCCATATTGGATGGTCTTTAATCTTCACTCCCACCGATTTCAAGAAATTGTCTTGAAGAGGCCTAATCCCTTGTAGCCCTTGACAGTGACCTTTTTCACTTTCTTGCCCAAACTTTCCAAACAACCTGGAAAACAAATTGCACTTTCAGACACCCTTTTTGATCCTTTAAAGGATTCACAAGATTTCAGTTCCCTATGCCCTCCGTACAATGGTCTCTTATGATCTAGGGTAAATAGGGCTAATAGGCCTAATTCCTAGGAACCTACTAATTTCTTGTTCCTTACCTCAACAAATGGATTGACAAAATTTCAATCCTTCTAGCATGTCATAATATGACTGTACCCTACTTGGAACTATACCAGTTCTGTATAGTACCTCCTTCCGCTGCCTATGTTCTTCAATTTTTCACTTTCAAACCTCTAACCGGACTTCCCAAGCTCGCCTAGGGTTTGATTTTAAAAATACTTGCTCGACTCCACATGACTCCTACTATTAGATATGTACAAATACATGGCTCCCCTAACATATCCATCTACTCTTAGGAAAACCCCATGGTTAGATTTCATGGGGGAGCCATTAAAGGACTGACTATTCAAAATAGATCCAACAAACCCTCTAGACCCTAACTATTGAATTCAAAGCACCAAATCAACTCAAAACAACTTGATTACAAAATGGAAATTACTCAAGACTATTCTATGAACACAAATCTAAAGCCAAATCAATATATACAATCCACTTGATATCACTGTTTCTTCAAAACACACGGTAAACTCAGAAATTGCAGACTTCTCTCTATTCACACAAAACAAAAACTTGACTACAATAGACTAACTGCTTGCCTTCAAGACATTACCTTACATAGATGCCTTTTTCCATGTTTCAAGGGATGTTGGTCGATCCCACACTCCTACCTTTTAGGAGATCTGAGATAACTAAGTTGCATGCAACCTGACAAATGTTGTCATGTAACTTTGCAACAACTTTTTGCAACTTCCCATCATTGTGTCCTCTTCCTAACTTCTAGGACCTCTAAATCCTTGACTTCGAGCCATCAACTCCCTTAAATACCTCTTGGCATCTTCTAACAAATTAGATGTGTTTAGAACACATTTAATGCTCTATTCCAAACTTAAGCTACTAAGGCTAATTAAAGCAAAAGTAGTTAACAAGGACTAAACTATGGTGACCTTAGTCCTAGTGACTAACTCACCAATTCCACACACAAGCAATACCTTCTAAGGTCCAAAATAAACACACTATTACCCTGACTTGGCTAAGGTCAGGTACAAGCCAAAATTGTCAATTAACCAAAATGGAGGTTAGCCTAGGTGCTCCTGCACCATCCTCCCCAAAACAAAAGAGTTCAATCCATCCTTGGATTGAGTAAGTTGAGATCAATGCCCAACTTCTTAAACTTTGATTCCTTGATCCACACTGCATTAGCATCGGGTTGACCATGCCTTTTAATCAGATGATCCTTGTATTCCTTGGTTCTAGTCTTCTTGCAGACCCTGGTATCTAGTATACTATCAGCTTGTTTGACTATAGCAGAAGGTAGTTTGAGTTCTTCCACATCTTGGATGACTTCATTGAGACTTTTATCCATGTCTAGTGGTGGTCCTTTGTAATGAACGAGGTCTGCAATGTTAAAAATAGGGATAGTCCACTGTCATCCGGTAGCTGCACTTTCCATAATTTTCTAAGATAGGATAGGGACCTATCCTCTTCATTTGCAACTTGTGAGGAACTCCTTTTTGCAACCTAGACTTGTTTAAATGCACCATCACCAAGTCTCCAACATTGAACTGCACTTCTCTTCTATGCTCATCCACCTTAGTCTTATATTTCATATTGTTTTCTGCCAATGTCTTCCTGACTATATCATGAATCTCCTACATTGCATAGGAAAAATCATCAGCATATCCACTTCCCTTGACTCCATCCTTTAAGTCTCTTAGCTCATAGACTCCTCTAGGATGTAAGCCATAGAAAATTTCAAAGGGACTCTTCCCTGTTGATCTGTTCACAGTGTCATTATAAGCATATTCAGCTTGTCCTATCAAATGATCCCATTGTTGACCATACTCCTTGGTCAAGCACCTTAATAGATTTCCAAGAGTTCTATTAACAACTTCAGTCTGACCATCAGTTTGGGGATGGTATGCAGATCCAAAAGATAAATTAGTGCTCAATCTTTGCCAAAGTGTCTTCCAAAAATGGCTCATGAACTTGGTGTCCCTGTCTGATACAATGTTGATTAGTAATCCATGTATCCTTACTATCTCTTTGAAGAAGAGAGAAGCTATTTGACTGGCATCATTGGTTGTTTTACATGGCACAAAGTGAGCCATTTTGCTAAATCTGTCCACAACTACATAAACACTATCCATGCCTTGCCTTGTCTTGGGTAACCCAACTACAAAATCCATACTCAAGCATTCCCATGGCCTAGGAGGAATAGGTAATGGTTGGTATAGGCCTACATTTGAAGAAGTACCCTTGGCCTTTTGACACACTATACAACTCTCCACATACCTCCTAACATCTAGTTCATCCTTGGCCAATAATAGACCATTTGAACAAGTTCTTGAGTCTTGGTGATCCCAAAGTGACCACTCAATGCACCATTATGCTTTTCTTGTATCAAATTCTCTCTAATAGAGCCTCTAGGGACACATAACTGATTCCCTTTAAACAAAAGATCACTTTGCAAAGTATATTCAACATATTTACTATGAAAATGATTCTTGTATTTAGCACATACCTTATAAATGTCTACAAAATCTTCATCATCTGCATATAGATCCTTGAAGTGATCTATTCCCATGCTCTTCAACTGAATTTCTTGAATGGTGAGGACTCTTCTACTCAAGGCATCTGCCACCTTGTTGAGTACTCCTTTCTTGTGCTTGATATTGAAGGTATAAGCTTGCAGGTATTCAACCCATTTCATGTGTCTGTGACTCAATTTCTCTTGTGAATTTAGGAAACTAAGTGCTTGGTTGTCTGAATATACTATGAATTCCTTGGGAAGCAAGTAGTGCCTCCATTTCCTTAGAGCCTGGACCAATGCATACATCTCAAGGTCATAAGAAGAATACTTCTTCTTGGCTTCACTTAACTTCTCTGAATGAAAAGCCACTGGTCTGCCCTCTTGGCTAAGAACAACTCCAATAGCCACATTGCTTCCATCACACTCTATAGTGAATAGCTTCTCAAAGCTTGGTAACACCAAAATAGGTTAGGTAGCTATCTTTTCTTTTAACAACTCAAAACTTTTGTTAGCTTGTTCATTCCATACAAACTTAGTCTTCATTCCTCCTTTAATGGTATCTAACATAGGAGCACAAATAGCACTAAATTGTCTTATGAACTTCCTATAGTATTGAGCAAGACCATGAAAACTTCTTACCTCTGTTGTTGTCTTTGGAGTAGGCCAATTGAGGATGGCTTCCACTTTGTTGCTATCCATTTTCAAGTTGCCATGTGATAGCACAAATCCAAGGTACCCCAGCTCTGTTTTGATGAATTCACACTTCTCTAAATTGATCATCAACTTCTCCTCCTGCAGCTTCTTGAAAATCAACTCTATCTATTTGAGGTGCTCTTCTCTTGTTTTTCTTTAAATCAGTATATCATCAAGATACACTACTACACATTTTCCAATGTAGTCTTTGAGGATTTTATTCATGAGTCTCATGAATATGGAGGGGGCATTAGACAACCCAAATGGAATAACTAGCCACTCATATAAACCCTCATTAGTTTTGAAAGCTGTTTTGCACTCATCTCCCTCATGTATTCTAATTTGGTGATAGCCACTCTTTAATTCTATCTTGGTATAGTACCTAGCTTCACCTAGACAATCCATGAGGTCTTCAATCCTAGGGATAGGGAACCTATACCTGATGGTTATCTTATTTATGGCCCTTGAATCAGTACAAAGCCTCCATTATCCTCCATTTTTAGGTGCTAAGAGAGTGGGTACTACACATGGACTGATGCTCTTCCTAATGAGACCTTGGTTTAGGAGTTCTTGAATTTGCTTAGCTATTTCCTCATTTTATTGAGGAGTCATCTTGTAGTCTACTTTATTTGGTAAGGGATCCCCTGGTATCAAGTTTATCCTATGACTTATGGATCTCTTAGGGGGTAATGTTGCTAGTTGTCCACTACTCACAATGCCTTCATAGGTCTGCAACATCTTCTGTATTTCTTTAGGTAGCTCTGACTTTTCAACTGCTTTCTCATCACTTACCTGTCTTGGATTTAACATCACTGCATAGCCAACTCCTTCTCCTTCTTCCAAGGCTTCTAAGAATTCTTTTTCACCAACCATGAGCAATTTAGGACCTATTGTCTGCACCTCTATATCTTCTAACAAAGACTAAATTCTAAATGTTACCTTATCCTTCTTGAAAGTATAAGAGTTCTTTGCTCCATCATGCATAGCTTGGCGATCAAATTGCCATGGTCTACCTAGGAGAAAGTGACATGCATCCATAGGTAATACATCACACAAGACTTTGTCCTTGTACCTACCAATTGAGAACTCCACCCATGCTTGTTCATTCACCAAGACATGTTGACCTTTATTGAGCCATGTGACCTTGTAAGGATTGGTGTGGGGTATCCTTGTCAACTTCAGCTTGCTGACTATCTCCTCTGACACAATATTGTTAGTAGACCCTGAGTCAATGATGACTCTGCATACTTTCCCCATCATCTTACATTTGATCCTAAACAAGGACCTCCTTTGGCTTGGTTCTTCTTTAACCGGCTCCTTGATCAACGTTCTCCTCATCATGAGGTTCTCACCTTCCTTAGAATTCAATGGTACCTCAGGATGTTTCTCTACTGCAGTTGTCTCATCATGAACCAGGTTAGTTCTCTTGTCACCTCCATGAGAGGTACCACCTTTCTCTGGACATCTATAGGCCAGGTGTCCCATTTGATTGTAGTGGTAACACTTCATGTTGGTAAAGTAACTGCCCCTTCCTTGTCCACCACTTCTTCCTCTAGAGTTGGATACTCTTCCTCTACCACCTCTACTAGAGCTTCCTTCTTGCTGCTCAGAGTAGCTGACTTCTCCTTGGGCCCTTGGTTCTGAACTCCTTCCACCATAGCCACCTCTTTGTCCTCTGCTGTCTTTTCCTTTACCTCTTCTTTTGGAGGTCTTCTCTTGCTTCTTTTTTCCTTTCTGCTCTATCTTTAAGGCCATTTGATAACATTGGCAGATGGTTTTGAAGTTCACTAGGCTCATGTCTTCTTGAATAGACCATTTAAGCCCATTCAAATACCTTGCTAGCTTGATGCTTTCATCTTCAACCACCTTTGATCTAAGGCACAACTTTTGGAACTCCTCGATGTATGTTTGAACATCCATATCTTTTTGTCTAAGGTTATGTCTCCTCCTATGCAACTGGACTTCATAGTCATCAGGTAGATAGGTCTACCTTATTTTGGTTACCATGCCTCTCCATGTAACTATAGGACCCTTTCCTTCTTTCTCTCTTTCAGCTTGCACAAACTTCCACCATGTGAGAGCTGCACCTCTCAACCTTGACTTGGCCATTTTTACTTTTTGGGCCTCTGTTATACCATCACATTCAAAGTGATACTCTATGCTTTCAATCCAGTCCACAACTGAATCAAGGTCTAATTGTCCACTGAATAGTGGCACACCTTCCAAAGCTTTTCCACTTAAGGCTTGCAGTGCCTTCAAGAAGGGTTCTTCAGCAAGGACAGGGTCAGGTTTTGGAGCTTCCTTTTCCTTTACTTCCTGCTCTTCCTTCAGTTCTATTTTATCCTTTACTTTGTCTATTGTTTCTTGGACTTCATCCAAGAGCTTCTCCATTCAGGACAACCTTTCTCTTAGCAGCCAGTTATCCTCCTCTTGCTCTTCTACCTTCTTGGCTAACTCAGCATTAGTCACCATGGTTCTTTCTTCCTCTAGTGTATCTTCTCCTACTGATTCAGTGGGTTGTAACATCAATCACAAGCTTGATCAAACAAAATCTCTGATACCAATATGGTGTAAGTGCTCCTTGGTTTGCTTGCACAATCAATTAAGAAGACTTTTCATTGTCTTCCTCCAAGAACTTGTTCCCTTTCTAGGTTCTTACTAGGCTTAGATTATTAACTAAGTCCTGTCTCAACTCTTCTCCAAGAGCCTCACTCCTTGTGCTTCACCTTAGAGGATTGACACCACTTGAACTTGCAAACTCCTTTCCAACACTTAGAAGAATCTAAGTGCCAATATCTCACAAAACATTGAACTGCTTGCAGGGGTGTTAGAGACACTGAAAACATGCATTTCACATCCAATTAGATCCATATTGGATGGTCTTTAATCTTAACTCCTACCGATTTCAAGAATTGGTCTTGAAGAGGCCTAATCCCTTATAGCCCTTGATAGTGACCTTTTTGACTTTCTTTCCCAAACTTTCCAAACAACCTAGCAAAAAAATTGCACTTTCAGACACCCTTTTTAATCATTTAAAGGATTCACAAGATTTTAGTTCCTTGTTCCCTACGTACAGTGGTCTCCTATGATCTAGGGTAAATAGGGCTAATAGGCCTAATTCCTAGGAACCTATTGGTTTCTTGTTCCTTACCTCAACAAATGGATTGAAAAACATTCAATCCTTCTAGCATGTCATAATATGACTGTACCCTACCTGGAACTGTACTAGTTCCGTATAGTACCTCCTTCCCCTACCTATGTTCTTCAATTTTTCACTTTCAAACCTCTAACCAAACTTCCCAAGCTCGCATAGGGTTTGATTTTAAAAATAATTGCTCAACTCCACATGACTCCTACTATTAGATATGTATAAACACATGGCTCCCCTAACATATCCATCTACTCTTAGGAAAACCCCGTGGTTAGATTTCATGGGGGAGCCATTAAAGGACTGACTGTTCAAAATAGATCCAACAAACCCTCTAGACCCTAACTATTGAATTCAAAGCACCAAATCAACTCAAAAAAACTTGATTACAGAATGGAAATTACTCAAGACTACTCTATGAACACAAATCTAAAGCCAAATCAATATATACAATCCACTTGATATCACTGTTTCTTCAAAACACACAGTAAACTCAGAAATTGCAAACTTCTCTCTATTCACACAAAACAAAAACTTGATTACAATAGACTAACTACTTGCCTTCAAGCCATTACCTTACATAGATGCCTTTTTCCATGTTTCAAGGGATGTTGGTCGATCCTACACTCCTACCTTTTAGGAGATCTGAGATAACTAAGTTGCATGCAACCTGACAAATGTTGTCATGCAACTTTGCAACAACTTTTTGCAACTTCCCATCATTGTGTCCTCTTCCTAACTTCTAGGACCTCTAACTCCTTTATTTCGAGCCATCAACTCCCTTAACTACCTCTTGGCATCTTCTAACAACTTAGATGTGTTTAGAACACATTTAATGCTCTATTCCAAACTTAAGCTACTAAGGCTAATTAAAGCAAAAGTAATTAACATGGACTAAACTATGGTGACCTTAGTCCTAGTGACTAACTCACCAATTCCACACAAAAGCAAGACCTTCTAAGGTCCAAAATAAACACACTATTACCCTGACTTGGCTAAGGTCAGGTACAAGCCAAAATTGTCAATTTACCAAAATGGAGGTTAGCCTAGGTGCTCCTGCACCATATTGTCATTTGAAATGTCGGCAACACATACCATGTAGGCATCCGTTAACGCACCCTCTGGCAGTGAACACATACCAGAACATGTGTCAAGACATGTACCTAGAGATGCAAAGGCCACTGGTACTGGTGATGTTTTAGCAGCATTTCCTGGATCTTCGTGTATTACTAGTACGGTAACATTGCTGGTCACACTTGTGGTGACTGAGGATTCCATTCCCATAAAGATAGAGAAGGTCCCAGGTACTTTAAAATGTTTTAATTATTATTCTATATAATCTAATTGAAATTTACTAATTGATCGCCCTTTTTAGACTATTGATCCCATGATCATTTTGCAGGAAATGATGTTTTTTATAAACATCTAAGTGATATTACATTGAGGCTCTTCGAGCCCACCATACATACACGGTGGAATGCCCAAAATGAAGATTTAAAAGATGAGCTCATTAACCATTTAGTTGTGTTGTTCGGTGATAAAACATTCAACTGAACCAAGGTCCTTAAGAAAGCTGGTACCTATCTAAAGTATGTGAGGGACCAATATAGGTCACATTTAGAGAAGAACAAAAAGTACAAGCATCCCCCATGATTCTAGATAGGGAGTGGAAGGGACCTCGTGTCCGATGGGAAAGGAGAAGGAAAAGAAAAAAGGAAAGACACCACCGCCAAGGAAGGTATGGAGATATAGAAGCATAAATCTGCAAAAATCCGGCTTATATCACGCATTTTTAAAAACTATAGGCCGGACGATTTTTTCATTTTTGAAAAATCATTGAATTTTTGGTCACGATTTTTTTCCATTTCAAACTTCTAAAATCGCTAAAAACGGTTTAAAATTTGCAGTAAAAAAAATGTGAATAAAATTGAGCTGATTTTCTCACACAAAAAAAAAAACCATGATGTCATGGCTTTTGTTGCTTACTATTATGCTTTGATAGATTTTTCCAAGCATCCATAGCTTTTTGAAAGCACCTATTTTAGGCTTTTTAGCCATAGCAACAATGCAATGAACTATTTTGATAAAATGATTTGGTAGACATATGGGTCAGAAGATAAGTAAGAATAGTTTGAATGTCTCAAAGATAGTCTCAGCAGATGGAATGCCATGACCTAATGCCATGACAAGAAAGTTACATGGATTGTCATGGCATTCCATCAACAAGGAGACTGCATTTCTTTTAGGCATTTTTCAAACAATTCACTGCCTTGTCTATGTTATTGCTTACTATTATGCTTTGGTAGATTTTTTCCAAGCATCCATAGCTTGTTCGAAAGCACCTGTTTTAGGTTTTTACTTTTAGCCATAGCATGAAGGCGTTGAACTGTTTGATAAAATGCTTTGGTAGACATGTATGAAAAATGTGGTAGCATAGAAAAGGTAGTGAACTTTTTGAAAAAATTCTTTAAAAAAATGTGGTCTCATGGTGATGGAATGCCATAACGAATGCCATGACAAGAAAATTTCTATGGATTGTCATGGCATTCCATCAAAATGAGACCACATTTCTTTGAGGAATTTTTTGAAACAGTTCACTACCTTGTCTATGCTATTGCTTACTATTATGCTTTGATAGATTTTTTCCAAGCATCCATAGCTTGTTTGAAAGCACCTATTTTAGGCTTTTAGCCATAGCAGCAAGGAAATGAACTGTTTGATCAAATGCTTTGGTAGACATGTATGAAAAATGCAGTAGCATAGACAAGGTAGTGAACTACTTGAAAAAAATGTCTCAAAGAAATGTAGTCTCATGGTGATGGAATGCCATGACGAATGCCATGACAAGCAAATTGCTATGGATTGTCATGGCATTGCATCACCGTGAGACTATATTTATTTTAGGCATTTTTTCAAACAATTCACTGCCTTGTCTATGTTATTAATTACTATTATGCTTTGTAGATTTT
>VDFB02192513.1:0-11050 GCA_007258455.2 Sequoia sempervirens | reverse complement strand
GATTAATGCAACGCCCAGAATGATTCTTTTTGTATTTTTTGAATTATGAATAAAAACAACAATCTGTTGTAAAGAATATGCAATTCCAGAATCTCACTAATATGCATAAAACTGAACTACAAAGCCACACAATGACTACAATGCAGAAATCTCACTACAAATCACTCAAACTACAACTACCTCATCACTAGTCGCTATCTCTCAAGCAAGAAGCAATGCCAAGCTAGGAGGCTTACATTCCTCGAAGCAATCCCACAGCCAATCCGGCAGCATAACATTCCTGTAGACAAAAGATAACCAAGTGAAGACCCAAGATGTCCTTTTATAATTTGTGAAGACCCTTCCAGAAGCTTCAAGAAACCCTAATTCTTTTCCCTCCAAGAAAAGGCGTCACTTTCTTCAAGGCTTCAATTTTGACTTTAATGAAATTCATCTCTTCAATATAGGCGTCCAACTTAAGGCTTTAATTTGACCTTAATAATTATAAAATTACCTCAATGAGGCGCCACCCCTTAAAGACCACCTTTTAATACAACATTAAGTTAAGAGATTAGGCCAAGGGGGTAATATAACATTAAAATATAATGTTATTTAAATGAAATGAACTTATCTCTCCGAAAATGCATCCCAAGGCCAAAATTGAACAAACCAACTGAGTCGACTGAAGAGGAAAGCCAACTATGTCGAGACGACAGGACCACTGCCAGAAATAGAATTTACTAAAAATAGTAAATTCCTGAAGGTGCTCGGAATGCCAAGAAAAACACACCACTGCGAAGCTCTCTGAAAACCCAGAAAGAATCCGCCATTCAATCATCAATTCACGAGCAATAGCAACCTCCAAAACAGGAAACCCTAATTTCACCTTCCGAGTAGCCTACGGGACTCCGGAATAGGCCAACGGTCAACTGAAAAGATCATGCTTGAGAAGGGGACATTACATCTTCCTAGAAACAACAGGTGAGGATATGACTTCTCCTTGTTCTTTCTTGGTCTTTGGCTTTGCTCTGTAGCCATCGTTTGCCTGTGGCTTCCCTTATGGTTTAAATCTTGCATGTAACTTCTTTTCTTGATATGTTGAATATTTATCCTTCTTCCCCATAGTTAGAAGCATGATATTGCACCTATATATGGTTGTTTGTAATCTTCCCTTACAAGCATGAGCCTAGACATGATTTTTATGGTCTTCAATATGTGTAATGCATCTTACTTTTATTTATCAGAAAAATGCCAAGATGTTGTTGAATCATATGCAATATCCTCTAATGCCAGCAGACCTCTAAAGGGGAAAGAACTTCCACATTTTGATGCACAATGTTGTACTGACACATCTTCCAAACAACCTTATGTTGGTGCAGACAAACTGGTTTCCTTTTTTTGCACATTTAATCATACAAATCTTGAAGGTTAGCATGTTGAGATAACAAGTACAAGATGTGAGTTATCTGCCTTATAAGCGTTGTAAAGTGTGGATAAGGACCAGTTGTACGATTATGTTTGATGGGTAAACAAATAGCTTAAATGATACCTTGAATAATTTCTTTGTGACATCATATAGTGGCACATTCTCACTCAAATCTGTGAATACATTTGATAAAATAAAATCATAACAAACATTTTTCATATTTTTAGGAGGTTGTGAATGAGGTTGAACTACAATATGTGGCGTATTTTATCATAAACAAGAGCACCAATTGTATGGTTGCAGGCAGACTTATGATCAAGAAGTTTTATATTTCGTTTTAGAGCTTATGTGCTGCATATTACCCTAACATACACTTGGAAGGTATTAACAAACTTCCATGAGTTAATTTTGTTGTAGAGAAGGACCAATCTATCACTAAATAGTAAATACATATACAATTATAGTTTGAAATTTTGGACTTGACAAAATCTCAACAGACCAAATTTGACTAAGACTTAACATATCAATAAAACTCAACAACTTAAAAAATATGTAAATTGCTTAAAAAATATAAATTTTATGCAAAATATAGTTACAAAATGTATGGAATGAGTGTATAAAACATTGGGGAAGTGTTTTCTATTATATTTAAATACAAAAAAGAGTACACTATCACATTATCATGCAAATACAATAGCCGACCAATAAATATGATATGTATTATGTATTTATGATGATTGCCATTGAAAATCATTATTATAAATTACTTATCCATACAAGTTACGACAATTCTAGATAAAAATTAGGGTGAGGGCCTACTCCTTGCAGTCGGCTATGGTTCCACCCTAGAACTCGATGGCAATGATTCCTCCCATGCCTCATGTTTAATATCATTTGCAAGAATTCCATCGAATCCAATGTCTCTTGCTTTTGTTGTAGCTACACTCACCATAGTTTGCCCCTTGAAATCAACAATCTCATCTTTTGTAAAGAAGGGGTTGTCCTCATCCTATGCAACCCAATCTCTCTATGGATCAATTCATCAAGTCTATAGGTGCTTGAGAAGCTATGCCCTCCAACTTTCTTGTGGGAAGTTGAAGGCTATATTACACAAAAACAAGGTCCTTAAGTATCTTTGAGGCAACTTATTGCACCATTTTGTGTGAATGGCCTCAAACAAACTCTAGGTGCGCTCACATCTAGAAGCACTACTGGGTTGAGACAAAACACAAAGGGCTAACTTTTGAAGATTTGGGGTATTTCTACCCTAATATTCTCGCCAAGAACTTGCAAATAAGATATTTAAAAGTTTTTAAGCTATGTTATCGAATAATCGCTAAGCCTGTGCCCCGCACTGAAACGAACGCTCGAATCGGATTCGAATCGACCGCCTCGGGTACCGCACTGAAGTCGCTTTGTGTTGGAAACGATTCGGTCAACAACGATTCGAACCGAAGCGTTTCATGGTATTTGTTGACCGATTTTGGACCGATTCTGCACGATTTAACGTTGGAAAAAAAACAAAAGCCCTAAAAAATGTGCCGCGTTCGTTTCTGCCCTGACTGAGTTTTTATTGCGTCGGCTCTGCATTGTTTATGCCGCGTCGTCTGCCTGAGCTGAGTCTTTGACCAGCGCGCGTTGTCTACCTGAGCTGAGTCTTTGACCAATGCGCGTCGTCTGCCTGCATTTTCCTCTTGTATTTTTTGCAGATTTCCGCCGATTTTCCTAGCATTGTTTAGGGTTCTTGAATTGTTTTCAACGCATTCTCAAATTACTGCACCACTTCGATAATGGCCCTTCCTCCCAACCCTAGAAGCCGACCCACCCGGATGCACAGGTGGTAGCGAGACTAGCGGGTGGATCATCACAGAAATCATCCGAAGCGAGCACAGGGGCCATTCGACTCGGCTCATCTC
Source organism: Sequoia sempervirens (assembly GCA_007258455.2). Taxonomy (NCBI): domain Eukaryota; kingdom Viridiplantae; phylum Streptophyta; class Pinopsida; order Cupressales; family Cupressaceae; genus Sequoia; species Sequoia sempervirens. The sequence goes on along the minus strand of VDFB02192513.1, from coordinate 7,729 downwards.
CTTCGAAACTATTATCATATTATTAACAATAATTATTATTAATAAATTAAATCGTATATACTATATAGATTGTATTTTATAATTTGTAAATTATAATTATAAATATTAAATAATAATAATATAATTAATAATATTACAGATTCTAATGATAATAGATATTATTAATTTATTTATTATTATTAATTATAGATTGTATAATAAATTAATAATAATATACTATATAGATTATAAAATATTTAATATATATTAAATTTTATTATTTTAAATATATATAATTTTATAAATAAATTATTTTTTATTTTAATTATTTATATATAATTTTACAAATATTATTTTTTTAAATAATTATTATTAATAATTTAATAGTAATATATTCATTATTAATAATTATAATTTAAATTTATTAATTTTAGTAAAATATTAATTATACATACATTAGGTTGCATATATATATGAATATTTTATTATATTTTTGTAGAGACATACCCGATTCCGTACCCAAGCCCCCCAAAAAATTTGCCGTACCCGCGTACCGTACCCACGTTTCCGTACCCGTGCCCGTACCCGATTCGGCAACTTAGTTTTTAAGTAGCAAGAATTGATGATATAAGTAAAAGACTCCATTTTTTTGTTAATATGTTTGGGTGGATCTATCGAGATAGCTAGTAGTGAAGAAAAGAGACTCCTCCTAACCTAGTTGTAATTTTGCACCTCCTAAATACTCTGGACCCTCACCTCAACCTTAGGTGTCATCCTTTCAATGCATGTTTAGAGGTCCTCTTTAGCAATCCATTAATATGCATGAACTTGTTTGAGAAGAAAACTTTGGGATTGAGGTAGTATTCCATTGCATGAATGGGTTAGTGGAGTTGATTGTGCTCCTTCCGATCAATGATCTTCCAAATGGGATTAAAGTTGTCTTTATCTCTCTTGTAGTAATCTTTGATGGCCTCCTTTGCCCTACCCATGGCCTCATAAATGTATGCCATTGGGTTTTGCTACCCATACATCAAGCACAATACCCTCACGAATGGCTTTGACACTTTCAAACAAAGGCCTAGACCAACAAGGCATCACAATCTCTGTCATATGCACCTTTGTTTATGTTTGCAAGTTGGGATTATTGTATGTTCCTATGTCTGCATTTTCCCTCACTCTCTTTGATTTTTTTAATCCAACAATCCAAAGGTTGCTTGCATCTTTCATTGTGCCTCAACTGTGGCATTGGGACATGGCTAGGAATGCATTTGAGACGGTACTTGAGGCAATTGATGCCTCTATGAATCTTCTTGCCAGATAAGTTGCAAAGAACACTCCCCAGGATTTGTAAGTGACATCTGTAGGTTGGCTTCCACTTTTTGCTGTTGATGCCATTGTATGCTGACCTGATATTCATAATATCACAAAAGTAAAATTTTAATTTAACATGTTTAAGTACAAATAAGTGTTTAAAATTAGAAAATAGTGATTTGAATATGATAGAGTTAAATTAACATAAAATTCATTTCAAATATAATTGAATAGTGCAATTGCATTAACTAATTGAAGCAAAATTATAGTCCATAAACCTTAAACACTACCTAGAAAAACATTAGCAATTTCATTCATAAACAATAGCTTAAATTGTTGATGTAAGTAGTGGCGGGAGATTTCTTTCTCCTATAAATTTGCAATATATAAATATTATTTTAAATTTATAAGGCCGACCCAAGATGAAAAGTCGCCTTGGTTCTTGAATGAGGCCGACCTTTGTGAAGAGTCGCCTTGCTTGTGAAGAGGCACCTTACATTGTATATATAGAAGGTGATGATCATTTCATTTTTATCATCAATCAATTCATTCTAAAGACAATTCACACCTATCAGGAGTTCGCATATCTACAACAGATTATCATTTTGCTTAGAGCAGATCGACATCAAGAAGAATTCATTGTAATCGTGCATTCGCATCTAGGAGAGGTGTTGTGTTTCATTATTTCAGATCGGCCTAGAGTTTGGCCTAGATTATAAGCAAATTTCTGCTCTTTCATTCAATATATAAGAGATATATTCTTGGCTGGGTTTTTCTCCCTCGAGAAGGAGGGTTTTCCTAGGGTATATGCTGTGTTCTATTGTTCACGTGTTGTTGTATTTCTGCTTTCTGTTAAATCTGATCCTAAAACTAACATGGTATTAGAGCGGGTCTAAGAAAAGATCCGATTAGATTTGGTTAAACAAAAATTTAGTCAGGAAGTAATGATTGAAGCCACAGGCCTATTTGATACTCAAATAAATGTTCAATGTGGTTGCAATGGTGATGTATGGAGGGACAACTCTTGTGGTATTCGTTGATTCATTGATTAAGGGTGGCTTAACAGTTCGTGGCATTTCTCCTATGCCGTATTCTCTTTGGCTGTGTGGAAGGAAGTCGTGATGATTTATTTTCACTCTTTTGATTACTTAAACTCCTTTATCGCATGAGTGTGGGTGCGTTGATTCATAATGTGATCTCAAGATTTAATGGAGTCTTCAATCTTTGATAAACGATCGATTCATTTTTTTCCCACTTTCCATGAGGCCGAGATCGAGTGAAGGTGGCGAAGATGAGACACAGTTACAAGTCTAGCTCATTGGTGTACCAACATAAAGAGATAAGTATTTTATGATTGTACCTTGAATGAATTTTATGTAGTTATTAATTCATTCAATAACATTGGAATAGTGAATCATGTATGATTCTAGCATTGATATTTCTCTTCGGGATAGTTTAGTTCTATGAACTATTATTAAACTCTCTAAAATGCTTTCAGGACAGATCGAGGAGCATATAGATGATGAGAGATTGCATTCAAGGGAGGAAGAGCTTGATGCATCCTGTGAGGAAGTCACACAAGCTAATTAATGGAGACATAGCTTGCTGCCATGGGGTTGAGTTGATGGCACATAACTAGAGACATCTCTTGAAGAGGAAGAACCTATTCAGATTGTCATTGCGATCAGTTTCTTCGAAGAGGAGGAAATAACATTTAGAGGGAGTCTGACAAACCAACAGAGGCAACCTTGGACGAGGAGGTCAGGAGGTTGATGCAAGTACTTGGAGCTTCAGAGGGAGTCACATCATCGTGAAGATTTGTTGTAATGTATATTTCTCTCTTGGAGGTATGAGGTGGTGCCTTGTTAGTGTATATTTCTTTGTATGTATGGGTGAAAGCCCTTGTTAGTGTATATTTCTCTGTGACGGAGAAGTATGAGGTGAAAGCCCTTGTTAGTGTATATTTCTTTGTGACGGAGAAGTATGAGGTGAAAGCCCTTGTTAGTGTATATTTCTCTGTGACGGAGAAGTATGAGGTGAAAGCCCTTGTAGTGTATATTTCTCTGAGACGGAGAAATATGAGGTGTGAGCCCTTGTTCATCTCTGAGACTGAGATCAGATGTCATGTTGAGAGACTCCATGACGACATCATGTTGAGAGACTCCATCATGATTCCTTTGTACTTGTGTTTTTCCACACATGGGAGTAGCCATGGTGGACGTCATGTTGAGAGACTCCATGACGACATCACGTTATGTGACTTCGTGATGGGCACTTGTGCACATGTTCCTTTCCACACATGGGAGTAGCCATGGTGGATGTCATGTTGAGTGACTCCATGACGATATCACGTTGAGTGACTCCGTGATGAACTGTTGTCCACAAATGGGTGTAGCCATTGTGGGTGTCATGTTAAGAGATTCCATGACATGGATATCTGGAAAGATATCTCCCTAGCTAAGAGGGAGTGTTGATGTAAGTAGTGGTGGGAGATTTCTTTCTCCTATAAATTTGCAATATATGAATATTATTTTAAATTTATAAGGCTGACCCAAGATGAAAAGTTGCCTTGGTTCTTGAATGAGGCCGATCCTTGTGAAGAGTTGCCTTGCTTGTGAAGAGGCACCTTACATTGTATATATAGAAGGTGATGATTGTTTCATTTTTATCATCAATCACTTCATTCTAAAGACAATTCACAACAATCAGGAGTTCGCATATCTACAACAGATTATCATTTTGCTTAGAGCAGATCGTCATCAAGAAGAATTCATTGTAATTGTGCATTCGCATCTAGGAGAGGTGCTGTGTTTCATTTTTTCAGATCGGCCTAGAGTTTGGCCCAGATTGTAAGCAGATTTCTGCTCTTTCATTCAATATATAATAGATATATTCTTGGCTGGGTTTTTCTCCCTTGAGGAGTAGGGTTTTCCTAGGGTATATGCTGTGTTCTATTGTTCATGTGTTATATTTCTGCTTTCTGATAAATCTGATCCTAAAACTAACATAAACTAGTTTGAAAAATTCATGCAGATTGAATTCAATGTTTTCTAAACATGTTTAAAAACCTAAATCTAGCATTTTGAAAAGCAATTATGTTTTTGTGATGCTTGGAAAAAAATAAGAAAAATAGAAAACAATACTGTCTTGGAATCCTGAAATTGCACAAATTTGCCCCGACAAATTTGTGCCCCGACAATCCCCTTAGAACTTGCTTGAATTCACTCAAGCAAACTTGCAAATGCTATGTGAGAAAATGTCATGGGTAAATATGCTTTAAAATACCAAAAATCCATGGATTTGCAGTGTTTTCCACGTGTCCGGCGAGTTCGCATCAAGTACTTGTGGCAAGTCTACAATGTGGATTTGCTGAAACTTGTTTTCTGTGAGTCATGAGTTTGATCATTAGTTAATTGTTTTGCTAGAAGAATCATGCATAGTCACCAAGTTTGCAAGAACTCTGGCAAATATTGAAATTATGCTTTTTCAATCACACTAGGGTAGCATGTAATGTCCCCATTCTGGAGCGACATCTTGGAGATGAGAATTAGCTCATTCACCATTCCCGTGAGCTAGCCATCCTGGTGAGGGAATGTTATTTTGGCCAAGAGAATTATATTTTTGATGAGTTTGCTATTAGAGGTAAAAAAGGGAATTATTTTTGATGAAGAATAAAATATAATATTAATTATATTTTATTATTATTTTATTTCCCACTTGCAATACCAAAACAATCTTATTAAAATAAAGGAGTTAAGGAGGGGAGTTATAAAGCAAATAAAATATTATTACTCTCCCTAGGTGGTTGTCTCACTTTATAAGGCAAGTGAAATATTATTATATTCTCTAGTTGGTCGGCTCATTTAAAGGAAACAAAATCTGATTCTCTCTTTAGTCGGTCTTGGCTGGGGCAGTTAAAGGAATTATAAAAGAAGGCTTCAAATGTTTTGGAAGATTATGATGATTTGAATCTGATTTTCTATCTGAGTTTTCCTCTTGGCTGAGAATCACTTTCAGTCTGCTCAAGGTGTTGTTCCCTTGACTTCTAGGGTGTGGAGATTGCCCCATTCCCGCATTGAGAGGTGAATACAATCAGTGTTCATCATAGAGCTAATTGCAGTCACAACTTTGGAGAGCAAGGAGTGCATTTTGGAGGAATCGAATTGAAGACATCTTGATTGAAGAATTCAGATTTCTTGGTGAAGATTATTCAGGTTGAGGGTCTATTGAATTTCCTTAGGAAGGTCGTTTTTGTTGGAAGACATTGGCGCCCTTGTGAAGGTCGATTATTGGAAGATATATTTACAGAATTCTTGAAGACCATTAATAGCAAATTTGAGTTCGATTTTGGTAAAGAGAGCTGGAGAAAGCATTTTCAGTGTGCATCCAATTGATGGCACATTCTTGGAGGACGATTTTTGGGCTGTAAGTGAATCGAACTTAGGAGATGATCATTGGCACTTGGACGCAACTGTGTGTACACTAATTACAGTTCGATTTCGAGCTAGAAGCCACCCTATGCATCAATCCTGTGTGGAGAAGTGATGCCAGCCATTGAGGGACATAAGCGCTGCCTCCCAGCAACAAAGGAAGATGATTTTGACAAGGACCGACTTGGCTTGCACAGCGATTTCATTCCAGCCAGAGCAATTTTCCCAGGTTCCATCCTTCAATGCATTTTGGAGTCATTATATTTGTATTTACAGTCACCAGTGAGTTGCTGGTTAATAGTTCACATCGTTGCTGTATGTTACAGCAGTTCTAGATTGCATCTAGTTTCACATATATCAGATTGGAGCTGTATTCCATTGAATAAAAATACTTGATCTTGCATTGAGTCGATTAGAGATTGGAACATCATTTTGTCATTGTAAATTTTGAGTAAAGATTGTAATCAGATATAAGCAGCAATAATATGGAGTTTGGAAGTTGCATGCCAAGTGTTTGTAGAAATGCCATCTTGCTGTAGCTGAGTATTTGTATGTATTTTCAGTTATATTGCATTAGAAAATCAAAAAGAAAGATTGCATTGCTTCCTCTTTCATTTGAGTTGATCAGTAGATTTCAAGTATAGAGTCTTCTATGTTCATCATTTGCATCAAAATATAAAAAGAAGCCATAAACAGTAGTAGAGTGTCATGTCCCTTCTCGCTGACATCTCTCGTAGGACAGATTGGCCTATCACATGACCCCTCGTAGGGCTGATTTCTGCTGGATAGAGGGTCACTGAGCTTGGCTCACAATGGAGTTTGATCGGGCTGTCTTTCGCTCTCGCTCTATCTGGAGACTTTTAATTGCTATTTTAGCGCCCCTCGGGTGCAAAGCAGGGGACCAATCACCTGCTTTAGCAAGCATGGCTTTGGCGGCATCCCAATCACTCTCGAAGTTCTCAAGATCTGACGGATCGTGAAATCGATGAGTAATCTATAGGAAAATATTAATATTTAATTGTATTGATTAAATATTAATTATTTAATGATTTATAATATAAAGTTATAATTTTACATTATAACTTAAGTGATTGCCTTGAGGGGTGCGCCCATCATCAGAAGGGGCCAGTTTGACATTTAAATTATATTGAAATATTCAGCTGAGAACTATGGAGAAATTAAAAGGATTAAAAGTGAATATTTTAATGAAACCCTATTCTTGAGGAAATCGCACTTTTCAACTTATTAGTGGATTTGCCTTGGTTTCTGAGCCATTATGTGATTATTGATTTTGAGAGACTGATCAAATTGATCTGAGCCTGAGACTTTAGGGTTTCGTGTTCGACTTCCTTGGGGAACGAGCCATCTCCAGCGGAAAGCAATTCAGAGAGTGTGCAATATCACTTGATCTATTGCCAACAGAGGTTTTCTCATTCAGAGTAAACTACAGAGCTTCAGAGAAATCGATATCGTCAGAGATTCTTCAGTATTTGGTATCAGAGATCATCTATCACCTAGGGCGCATCATATTCTGAGATTTAGACATTGATTGAAGGAGGACGTACAAACTTCAAAGCTGTTTCTGTTTGGCCGTACTTTCCTGTCAGGCCGTACCACCACAGAAACACGTGTTTATTCTTCTTGAGAGAAACGCCTCTCATACTTGCTTCAAACTTGCATCAAAAGAGGCGCCTACAGTGCTGGAGTCATATGCAGTCATCAGATAGCAGGAGAAGAGGATTATTTATTTCTGCCGTACAATTCTGTACCTTCAGCTGTAGCAGCAAATACCAGGTTTTTCTTCAATAAAAATATTGTTATTCTTTGATGCATGTTCCAGATCTTAATGTATTGTTGCCAGTTGAACAAATAAAAGCTACGCCTTCATTCTACAGTGTATTTTCTTTGCATATTGAAGATCTAGTATTTTTAGAGAATTTATTATTATTTCCTAGAATAGCCGTACTGTTCATTTATTGTCAAAAACCCAAAAATTGCAAAAAAATCAC
>VDFB02192510.1:0-28014 GCA_007258455.2 Sequoia sempervirens | reverse complement strand
AATAGATTAAAGGTTGAGGATTTGAGCTTTACACCCACTCGTTTCATTTGCTTAAATTTTTCTAATACACACTATGTAATGCTAAGAAATGTCTATAAATACCCTGCATACATTGTCATGTTGATGGATGTGTTTCTAGTTTATTTAGTAAATTAGTAGTGTTGATGAAATTTTGTACATTATTATGGCCATCATACCTTTTCTCCATTTGGGTATGTTGTGATTTTTGTTACTTGTTGATATTTTCTTGATTTCCTTAAAATGAATATGGAGTTCCAATGTTTCTTTTTGAATAAAATCATATCACTTTTGATTCTGATTTACAAAATTCTGCCTAAAAGATGAAGAATATACAAGTTATGAATTGTTATTGTTTGAATGATAATGATATAGATTATATTTTTTGAAAAAAAATGTCAATGATGAATGCAATCTGTTGTGATGGAGGATTGATCCAATGTTGAAAGCCAAACACTTTTCAAGGCAAGAAAACACCTTTTATTAGGGCATGGAAACAAGGCACACACTGCATAGTAGTGGCCATGGTGGTGGCAGTAGCTGCAAACATGAATATGTTTGGTCCATCTTCATAGCTTTCTACAAGCAATTCTTGTGGCTTTGCTTTTCAACTCCATGATTTTGAAGCTTTAGTAGCTGTAGTTGCTTTTTAACTCCATTATTTTAAAGTTAGTAGTTGTAGTTGCTTGTTGGTCTAAGGCTAAACCACCTTTATTTTGTTTAGTCAAAAAGTTGAAAATGGTGTCTAAAGTTACATTCAACAATGATTCCCTTAAAGAAAAAAGCCTTGGATTTTTTTATAAAGTGTATGGGTCTTTGGCTAAGACCTAAAAGCATGAATAATTTAACTCTTCTCCATTAGGAACTTTTGTTGAAAGGCGGAATGAACATTTGGTTTCGTGGAGAAAGTTTCCATAACTTATTTTTAGCCAAAATAGGACATAGATCTGATTTCTAGAAGTGGCCCATATTTTATAGAAGTAAGAGGATTATATTTTAGAACATTGGTCCATGGATTTTAATCCTACTAAAGATATGTCCAACGTAGGTCCTGTTTGGGTGAAACTTCCCCATCTTCCTCTGATTTTTTAGGATGGAAAATCTTTGCTACAATTGGTAACACTTTGGACCACTTCGTTGATAAGGCTGAGCCAAAAGAGAACTCTAGCATGTAATAAATACACATATATGCGAAAATTTGATAATGATTTGATTCCCTTCTAATGTAATAAATTCCATGAGTATGGTCAATTTAGTTGGGACTCCAAAAAAGATCAGAATGTGCTTCAAGCACCCAAAAGTGCCTAACACACCTTCATTACAACCAAAGGAAAAATACATCTTCAACAAAGAAATAGTCAATGAAATTAGTGTATCAAATAGGGTCAAACTATTGTTGTCTCAAATATGTTTGAAATGTTGGGAGGGAATACTTAGGCCCTTCAAAATGGGAAATGAGCAATCAAGTTGAAGTCAATTTGAGGGAAGTGCAAAGGGTTGTAGGGCAACAATGCTCTTTAGAGGTAGCATAAATATAAAACTATCACATTGAAGTTCATTTGAGACAAAATAGGAGGTAGGACAATTGAAAATATCCAATAAAAAAATAGTGGTTCTTCCAAAGAATTGTCACATTACCACAAAACTAAGTTGTAAAGCACCCTTAATCCCAATGTAATCTAGACAAGGGTGAGGACTCGCCAATTGTGTTGTTTTATTTTGGTTTGTGTGTGTACATGTGTGCTTGTGTATATGAAGACAATTAAGGTAATGATCATTGATGAACTTGGCATATTTTATTTTACATGGATTGGGGAATTATCATGTCAATTATGGTTATAATTGGCTAAATTGAACATGTATGAATATATTTATGACTAATCTAGACTAATATTTATTTGTTGAAATTTGAGATGGTATAAATGTCAATCTTGTAGGTGTCAGGGTGCAAGGTGACATAGACTTTGTGGTTTTGTTTTTGATAAAGGTTATATGGCCAAATTGGTCCTACACCCACTTAAGTGTTTGAGATCCAAGCTGAGGTTCAACCAATTGTAAGTAGATTGTAGGAAAAATAACATTGAGACATAGTTTTGATCTTATACTTTGTTTGAGTTTAGAGGTCTTGTCAATTTGTCTAGTACTTGGAAGACCAACTTGAATACATATCTTCAACACACATTGGTTGGTGATATATATAGTCAAAAAATTTAAACATCTTTTGGCAATATGCAATATTTACTATTGTGTTATCTTCCACAAATTAATCATTTAATCCCCAACCTTATATGAGTTTAAGCAAAATAAAACTACAAACTCGTATAGTAATAATTTAAAACAAGAATAAGAGGCTACTAGAAATAAATCTCTTGTTAGACATAATGCTAAGGCATTATAAATGCGCTCCAAACAAAATTGTTGTGTGCATATTTGCACCTGATATGTTAGGCTGGAAGCTCTTTTTTAGGAGCACCATATGCATATTTATTTAGGAACAACAAAGGAGAAAGGGGAAATATTAATGTGAAATGATGGAATTTGGGTAGTTGCAAGAGCTTGAAGAGGGAAAAAATGAATGTTGCAAGAAAGGAAGTCAATAAAATGGAGATAGGGTAGAAAAGTGCAAATAGTAGGCATGAGCAAGAATTTTTAAAGTTGTAAGGATTTTGGAGGTTGAAAGTCAAATCCTAGAATACTAGGTAAGTCCTCAAGGGAAGTTTTAATACTTCTATTGCTACTTTCATCTATTAATCTCAAACTAGAGTATTCATTGAGATTTACTTGTATATTTGAGCCTTAAGTTGCTATTGAATGTAGTGTGACAAGTTATTTGTAAAATGAAATAGCTAATTTACTTAGAAAATCCTTGCCCGTATGCCTTAATAATATGAAATTCCATATGCACATTAATGGATTTGCATACTAGGTTTCTCACTCATGAAATTGTAAGGATAGACCTTAAATCCTAGTGTTGTTTTAGTCAAGAATTATTTGTAAAATGAGACTACTTGTTAGAAATCTAGAAGCCCTCTCTATAAATTTTGCATATGCATTCTATAGGAAAGGGAAGAGTCATAATTTTTGAATTGCCTCCTAAGGGTGTTGCTATATAATTCACCAAAACTTTTATAGAAAGAAAAGTACAAATTAAAATCCTAGTATAGTTGTATTAGTTGCAAACCTAAGTTGAGAGGCATGCACGTACCATAAGTCACACTTGGTACCTATTCTTCACAGTATAACAAACCTAAAACATTCACATACCTCAAGGAATGGATGACCAACAAATGTTCTCTTGAAATTATTTTGATCCTTAATGAGAAGAACAACAACAAGAAGGATGGGTTGATAAGAATGTTAAAAAATAGATAGTCAAAGCAATTGATATAGAAAAATAGCTTGAACTTTTATTGTAACTAACCTAACAAACTACTTTATAAAATCCACTTAAATCCTTTATGTTTGGAGTTAAATTTGACACCACTACAATGGATATATATGTGTGCACAACTTGATGATATACAATACTCATAAAATACATAACAAAAGGCCACTATGAAATGATGGCTTATGTACTCTAGTCATTGCTAAAAGCAAACCATTGGAAACTAAAAACATGGAAACATTTGACTTATTATTTTAAACTATGGCATCCTTTCCTATCACCATTCAAATGTATGTGAAAAAGGGATTTTGATATTGGTTAGACAAGTCATGAGAGTTGTTAAAATATATTTAATGTAAAGACAATTAAGATTGGCTTTGATAAAATGTTTATGAAACATTTATTCATATAACAACACACAAATTGTTTGTACTTGATATACATTAAGCCAATAATAGATGTGTTTTTGAAGTTTGATGGATTCTGGCTAGATATCAAAGTTTTTATTAACTGTCACATTGTTGTAGCATTTAAGACTAATGAATTCACTAGATTTCATTGTGAAGATCTTTCTCCTTATTTTTATATGCTTATTACTATTTTGAAATGAATGGAATTTAAATGTTAATATGTTATTTTATTTTATTTTGCAGGTTGTGGAATGTGTAAAATTATGAGTCTTTAATCTGATTTGTTCTTTTCTTTTGTTGTATTTTTGATGCCCTCTTATCTGCATGGCTGTCTAGAATGAACATTATGATTGTATAACTTCCTTTGTACAACCCTCTATCATTAGTAAGGATTGATAGATTGAGATATCTTTCTGACTCTTAATGGTGGTGGTGTATGTCTGTTAACAAATGAGATATTTGAATATAACCAAATCACTACTTTTCTTTTTAGGCCGATAACAAATTGATGGAGAATATCAGATTTATGTTGTTGTGATATCTTCATGTAGGTAAGTGTCATTAAAATTGAGGACACTGAAGCTTTCTTTGCATTGAGACTGTTGTGTGATCAAAATAAAGGAAATTTGGATTTTAAATATAATGATGGCTTAGCCATTTTTTGACATCTCTGGTCTCCTTGTAATTATAATTTGTTTTAGACATGCATTTCTAATTGAAGGAACTTTTGCATGAGGGAAATCTTATGTGCTTATGCATATACTAACTTAAATATTACTATTTTGCAATGCTTACATTTGAAAGAAATTTGAGCAATCATGACAGGGCAGTGGTGCATCAAGTGAGTGCAAAAATGGGTTTCAAATCCAAAAGTTTTGGGTGTGTATCTTTCAGACCTTTATGATTTATTCATTAGTATTTTTCTCCTATCATTTCTTCATACCAATAACATTTATTCTAGTAGATCATGGGGAATGTTTGGGTTACAAATATGTAATTATAGCATGTGCATGTATAGGTATAATCTAACATTTTGAAGCTTAAATATCATCACATTCATGTTATAGTTTCCACTTGGGATGTTTGGGTTACAAATATGTAATTATAGCATGTGCATGTATAGGTATAATCTAACATTTTGAAGCTTAAATATCATCACATTCATGTTATAGTTTCCACTTGGGATCTAGTGTAATTTGTAGAAATTAAGATGTGTACCTCAAGATGTTGTGGTTTTCATAATCGTAGATTATAACAATTATTCATTCTTGTTCTTAATATAATTTATTCCAATATCCAATCATGATTCAATCTGCTATCAGTGACATTTGATTATGATGTTCTTATGTACTAAAAAAAGAAGAGACTACACTTTCTTCCTGAATCTTGAGTTATTTATGATACAGATGTTTTAGAGAACATAAGTTGCAGCATTTTTAGGATCCAACTAAAACAACAGTGTTGTCGGAAATACTCAACCTATATTCATATATGATCCACATGTACCATAGATTTAACTAGCATCTTAGTAATAATGTTTAGGGTGTCCTCAATATAGCCAGCACGGGCACGAAGGTCAACCATGCATACCTAATGATCAACTATATGTTCTAATTGTAATGCAATAAGGGTTATTGATGTGTGAGGTATGTGCAGCCCTCATCCACTAAACCTGCATGACTGCATTCACCTAGAACCCAATCTAAAATTGATTCCATTGACAACCTGTCACAGCTGCAACACTTGAATATAATAGAGTGTGGAGGTTTAAATAAGCTCCCTGATTCCATTGGCAAGCTGTCACAACTATAGCACTTGAGCATATAAGGTTCTAAAAGTTTAAATAACCTCCTTGATTCTATTGGCAACCTGTCACAGCTACAACACTTGATCATAGAAGATTTTAGAGGTTTAAATAACCTTCCTTATTCAACTGGCAACCTATCATGTCTGTAGTACTTGAAAATAGTAAGTTGTAGAGGTTTAAATAACCTCCCTGATTCCATTGTCAACCTATCACAAATGTAGCACTTGAACATAATAGGAAGTTTCAAAGGTTCAAATAACCTCCTTGATTCTATTGAAAATCTATTGCAGCTGCAACATTCGAAACTAAAATATTGTCATGGTTTAAATAACCTCCTTGATTCCATTGGAAACCTATCACAACTACAACCTTGAACATAGAAGGGTGTGAATGTTTAAATAACTTCCTGATTCCATTGGAAACCTGTCACAACTGCAGCACTTGAACATGGTAGGGTCTATAGATTTAAATAACCTCCCTCATTCCATTGGCAACCTGTCACAGCTATATCACTTGAACATAGAAATGTGTAAAATTTTAAATAACCCCCCTAATTCTATTGGCAACCTATCACAACTGCAACACTTGAACATAGAAGATTGTAGAGGTTTAAATGACCTTCTTGATTCCATTGGCAACCTGTCACATCTACATGACTCGAAAATAAAAAGTTGTAGAGGTATCCAACTTTGTGTTTTGGTTGTAAAATCTATTATGGGAATATTATGTAGAGTCTTTGGCTTTCATCAGGTTCCTTTCGTTTATGTTCTTCTTTCTTTGAGTGTTTATATGGTTTACAAGAAAATTTATTGTATTCATCTTTCCCATCTATACTAGCTCATTACAATGGGAAGTGTATAATGTGACTGTGATCATGCCACGTGTACATGGAAAGATCAATACATAATATTTTTAGGAAGCTCTTGACTCTAGACTTGTAGTAGGGCCATCTCTCTTTTAAAGAAAAAGTTACAATGCATTGAAATAAAATTTGAAGGTAGTGAAATTATTTGATTTCTTTAAAATAGTGGATAAGAAACACATGAACCTTTAATGCTAATCAAGTTATGATAGGAATCTTTTTTCTTTTTACTTAAGATTAGAACTGTTAAGAAGTACAAGGTTTATCTTTTTATTGCATTGTTCATTTGCAATAATAATCGGTGGCTTATTTCTTCCTTTGATTCAATAGTCCAACCATTTATCCATCTAACTAAAGCCTTATGAATTAAGTTTCATCTATTGAAAGCCTTGAATTATATTTTCTTTTCAAGTGAAATACACAAAATATGTAATGTAAGAACTAAGATATCAGTGGACATGAAAAAGTAGGAAGAGTAAGACATATTAAGGCTACTTGAATGGTGAAAAACATAAATTAGTCCCAACAATTTGTCTACACAAACAAGTGATTTTTGTCTGATCTAAGAAGGAATCTCAAGATTAATTTCATCTATTCGAAGACTAACCTCAATAGTGATTTAAATCTGCAAGAAAAATGAGACGATCTTTAGTTTTTTCAAGAAATCAACTAACTAAAAAATGACTTGAAGAATAAAAATGTATGGATATCCAGAGCAACACTTACAAATTGGCATAATGTTTTTTTTTTGTTCTTCACCTCTGTGAGAATCACTGAGGTGAACATCAAGGGGCCATTAATGCTGATGAGAGATGGGGACTCTTGTGAAAAATTTCTACGCTTCAAAAAATGTTTGCATTGCCACCAAGAAATGAGTGAGTCTTGACATGCCAGAATACTTACTGAAGGTTTTGCAAGAGCTATTCTATCAAAAAGGCCTGATTGTAGGGGAATCTCTAGAGTTATTGGGTGAGCTCCCAAGAATTCTTGGTTCTTCACTTCAATGAGCATCACCTAGGTGCAGTTACAGTGAGGGGACAGTTAATGCTAATAAGAGATGGGTAGGCTCTTGCGAACAATTGCCCATTATATATGGATCACTGTATATAGGCTCAAAACTATGCAGCTGTGGAAAAACAATAAAATAACATATTACACCAATGATATGCTTCAAAAGAACTAATTTAATACCTATTAGAATAATGTCATATCCCATATATGTCATGCCCCATTGTATCTTGGTTGTATATATATATATATATGTCACCATACACCCAAGCTTAATTCACTATGCATCTTGTGAGTAGCTGGGTATGCCATGGCATACGTGGGATTTGGACTATATATGTGAGTTGCATTCATGTTCTTTAATGAATTTTCACAGTTGTATCCTTTCCAAGTTTCTATATCAATGTTTGGATCCTTGAAAATTGTATATATATGCTTGGTAGGTTAGCTTGCATCTACATTCAATTTCCCTCCCTTGAAGATTTCATTACTTAAGGGATTTAGGGGTTTATATTGTTGAATTTGTAATATTCTAAAAATTGAGAAACTATTGTGGAGTAAAGAACTTTGGTCATCAAATAGTTATTATTGGATTTTTTCCTTGAAATCAAGTCATTTTACATTTTTAGGTAAGTGACATCTTGTTTAAGTTATAGATTCTCTTAGAAATGCCATGGTGGTTGTACCGTTTTTGAACAGTAATTATATATATGCATGTTTTGAATTTGTTGCAGACTAGTTACTGTTATTTGGTAAAGTTTGTATTACCACTAACCCAAGTTTGTAAGGCAATGTGCGTATTGATGCCTATTTTGCCAATTTAAAATTCATTAATTCTATGGCATTGATTATGTTGTAGTTCCTAAGACAAGTTGAAGTAGAGTATGTAACCCAAGTTTGTAAGGAAATGTGCGTATTGATGTCTATTTTGCCAATTTAAAATTCATTAATTATGTGGCATTGATTATGTTGTAGTTCCTAGGACAAGTTGAGGTAGATTATGTAGTAGAAAAAGCTAGTTTTGAACACGAGCTTCTCGAGGACTCCAAACATGTGTTCCTTTTTATTTCATCTGGAGATGCCATAGGAGTCAGAAAAAAGGTGGGTCTTTGCTAATGTAACTTATTTTTATGTGGATACTCTACCTACTGTCTACCTTCTATTTTTCTTTTTTCTAGGCTTTTCCTTTCATAACTAAATTGTAAGTTATTTGTTTATAGGATGATGAAGTAAAGGAGGATGCAGCTTCAAATCTGGCAACAAAAAAGAAGTTAGATTTTGATTCAGATTAGGAGGATGAACAAGAAACACAAACTAAAGAAAGAGGGGTGTCAAATAATAAGAAGAAGGTTCTTATATGTTTCATTAAGTATTATATTTAGTTAGCCGATAGGCTTTACTTCTGGACTTGCTAGTCCACAATTTGCCTAAAAACTTGTCTCATGCTTGAGAACAGGTTTAAGCCACCGCAATCCATCTTTAGGTCACCAAAAAATGGTCACATCTAAAAGTAAACTGCATCTAATATTCTCATTTAAAAAGGTGTGAAGATCTCCAAATCAAATCCAATTTCTGTAGTGCCCTAAAACCCAAATATTCAGATATTTTTATATCTTCTTTTTCATTTACTGTGTATAGATTGAAGCAACAACCATAGGGAATTTGGTTTTGGTTTTTCTCATTTTAAAAATAGATGTTGTGCTCTGCTTCAGCCCCAATAGGTACTAGCTTTGCACTGCCACACAGTAGTATGTCAAGATTTGGGATCTCCAGAGCAAGAGCATTGTTACTAATCTTCATCTCAATTTCATGCCCACCAAGAAATCCCAGGTCGGTAGTTGATAAATAATTGATTTATTTATCCGTTTTTATTTCATTTTCCTTTACAAAATTCATGTTTCTTCATTTTCAACTTGTGAATCTGTGCTTTGAGAGCTTGCAACTATCTCCCTGATATAAAATCATTGTGGACTTGCACCCTGCCTTGAATTGAATGCATTCCAAGTGAATGATTTGGTGTGTTTTCTCCTTTATTATTTTGTTAAATTTGAATTTTGAGGTAACCTTTTACCTGGATGGAAAGATCTTACACCAACCTTCCTCATTTTGACCTACAATGCACTGTATACCTAGAAACAAAGCTTTCCCCTCCTTTCCCTAATTTAGTTTGGTAAATTCACATTATGGTACCAAGGTACTTGCACCTAGCATACTCGACTATAATATTGCTTAAGAAACAAGCTCACAAATTAATTTCTTGCAATGCCATAAGAAATGCATAGAAAAATAATAAATTGATTGATGGATCTGGTAGAAAGTAGGTAAAAATTACTTCAAAATAATTTGAAATTACCATTATCTTTCCCTTTCTCAAGAATTCAAATGGTGGAGTGAAATACTTCTAAACTGCTCTAGCTTTGAAAAAATAGTGTGTCCTCAATCATAATTATCATGAAATCAGACGGTTTATTGAGACTTTATATACTGTAAAGAATGTTTAAATACATCTCTATATACCATGTTTAAATAAGTTTCATGAAAAGACCTGCCAAAACATCTTGTGAATGAATCTACTTAGTTACAATCTCAGTATGTAAGTGCTACTAGTTGAGAACTGAGAAAATTTTAAATTGAATGCTACAATGGGCAAGTTTTATTGTATTGGACCAAAAAACTACAATGAATCAAAGCTCTGTAATATAAACTTGCTTGTGGTGTTGCTAATATTACACTATAAAGACAATTAGATCTTACAACTTTCCAAGTCACCTCCCAATATGCATTCAAGTATAGAGTCTAGGTTGACCATGTAATACAATCCAAAAGCTCCAAATATATATATTTGAATTTTGAATTTTAGATTTCTACTTCTGAGGTCCAAAATTAAATACAGTTTACATGAAGAAAGAAGAAAAGAAATTAAGGAATTTGATTCTCACTTTCCACAACCAGGATTGGGTCAAGCATTTTTTGGGTTGTTCATTCAATTTTTCTTATACTGAATTGATTAATAGCTCAATTAAATGGGCTCTTTGTGCACCCAGGGACATTCAAGTAAACCAAGTCCTGCCTCTTAGACACACACACCCAAGGGGTCAAGAAAATTCTACACTTAAATAGGTGACACCATCCTTCCTAAGGAAGAAATAAATACTATGATTCCCTTTTATTATCTACATGCTATATGAACGTCAATAATGGGCTAGATAACTTGAGCTAAATCTCATCCCAATGCCTTTTAACTGGTTGTAATACCTTATCTTCACTGACTCTCAACTCCTATGAAAATTCCTTCTACAATACCTTCTTCCTCATCAACAACAAGAATTTGCGTATGCAAATCATTCTCTAAGGTGTCCTACACTGATGCAAATCAACCTCTGCTTTGGAAAATTTTCCTCAGGAAAACATATACTTTCCTGCAAGTTAAGCTCAAAAAACTATACTATAACCCTGCAAATAAACTCCAATAGAATACCCTGTTCCTGAAATTCATGCTCAAGACTGAAAACAGTAACCAATAAATGTAGAAAAAAAATGAGGAAGAATCTTAAGTGCATTTTAATGTCTTTAGATTTGATTTCTCCCTTCACAATATTTTTTCATTAATGCATGCATTATTATTTACAACCATGATTTCTCTATCATTATCATTATTCATTGTCCAAATTATAGATAAACACATTGGGATCCTAATACGTATTGATCAATCCATCAATGAGATTCAGAGTAGAATACCTATGGAATTAAGACATCTGCATTGCAATCACAAACCATTAGTACTTTCTTTTAAGAGGTAACAAAAGCTATGGTTTTTTAACTTAATTTCATATTGGATCTTCAATTACATTATTTCTTTAATTTCCTATTGGTGTATCCCTTGAACCTCTTATGGGTACTATTAACTAGATTCCCACAAGTCTCTTGCATAGGGATTGCAGCTTGTTGTTTGTGATTGACAATTTTTATTTTTTTGTGCAACACATCACAAATATGATATGTACTCTCTTCGTAACCTTCCATTTTAATTGAGATGCTATCATGGGACTTAGCTTCATTTATAAATGTGTATATTGTCTCTAGAATGTCTTTGAGTCACATTTTTATCTTCGAGTTTTATTGATGATTTTGGAAAATCATAGGAAAATTCCATTTTGATTGATCAATTGGACACAAACTCTTTTAGAGTTTAGACACTCATGTTCCTCATCAATAATCTCTTGACCTCAAATTCCTCCTCCAGAATGAAGATCTACATTACAACATAAAAAGTCACTTTCCTGAACACTTGATCCATGCTCATCGAATCCTCTGTTCTCTCTACAGAGTCACTATCACAAATGACAACTTTTCTCTCTCTATCAGTCATGATTTTTATGCCATTCCTATTGCTACCAAATACCTCCTCCAACATATGTTCTTAGTTGTATTTATTGGCAAGTATGAGTTTAAGATGCGATCTTTAGCTATATATCTTTCTACTTTTCTTAAGTTTGTTGTCTTTCATACATGAACGGAATAATGTTTTATACTATGGCTTCTAACAGGGCATTGGGATACTCCCGGATGGTATTTTTGGAATAGGAACTGGTTCAACAGTTTCAGTGTAAGAAAGATAATGCCTTCATTTTTAATCCAAACATAGTTGCAATTCTTTTAGATTCTAGAACCTGTTGTTTTTTCTAGGGCTTATGACTGGCAATCAAAATTTATAGCCTGGGACCAACCCATCTTGTTTTAGTATGGATAAATTTTAATATGTAAAAACACCCAACTATCTACATTCTTTCTTTTCTAAAGCAAAATGGATGCCAAATAGTTGATATCTTTTTTTAATTGTGTTTTTTTATCTTCTCTCTTTTTCCCCATTGTTGATTTTGAGATATCTCATCCTCAATGTTTGTTACACATAACTTATTTGAATGTCCATCATATTTCTTTTTTCCTTTGACTCTTTCTGAAGGTTTTAAAACTTTAGACTGTTGATCTTTCTCAATTTCTACACTCAAGTGCTCCTTTTAGGTGTTCTCTCTCATGATTCCTGTACCATAGGGAAGATCTCTAATAGAACATAAAAAATCACTTCCCTAAACATTCAATATGTGATCTTTTGATGTAATGGATTCTATCACAATACATTGATCCTGAATAAAACTGTTTTGTTGCTTCCCGTTACTCTTTTTTTGACAAACAAGAAATTTAGCCTGCTGTGATTTCCCACTATCACTAATCCTTCTTGGTTTCTATCTTTTTACACCACCCCCTCTTGGTTTCTCTCTATAATTCTAATGAACAGCACCCTCAATATTTTTTTTACATGACTCATTCAAATGTCCATGAGATGCATTGTGATCTTCTACCTTTCTCAAAGATTTTGTAACTTCATGTGGAAAATAACATTTTAATTAATCAATAGAACATTGATCTCTCTCAATAACATCAATAGGAAATCCATCTCCATGGGGAGCATCAACCTCAATATTCATTCTACCTAACTCATTAAAATCTCCATGAGATGTACTTGCTTTATCTGCATATCCAAGTGATCTTGAAACTGCACATTGCAAATAGCATTTTGATTGATTAGTAGAACATCTATCTCTCTCTATTCCTAGACACTTATTATCCTCTTCTAGATGTTCCTATGTGTCAAAGTTTCTCCTCAAAAATGAAGGTCTTCATTAAAGTTTATCAATTTCATCCTTTGAATTCCAGTACAAATCCTGGACCCTGCAGACCTTCTCTTTCTAGTTCATCATTGTTCTCTTTTATAAAATTCCTGTAGCTACCAATTGTGGAAGATCTCACATGTTCTGATTGGCAATGTTCCAAATTTGTCTCGGGGCCTTTCCATCTCACACCAATCCTTCTTTTTGTCACCTTTTGATTGTGGATTACCTCGCCAAAAAAATTTCTTTCACCAAATTCAGTATCTAAACATGATAGTCAAATTTAAATGTTATTTATTTTTTCTTTAGACCTTCGCTTAAGTTTTCACCCACCATATAGTGGATCTTACTGTCATACATAACACACTATGATTGCCTATCATCTTATTAGCAAATGTTGGATTGCGTTTGTCTAATAGTGAATCATGAACAAGAGTTCTCATGTAAACCTTCCTATGAGTTCTACTTCTAGTGATTCTCCCTATGGTTTTATCTGCAGCATTGTTATTTGAAGAAAGCCCAACATCTTTGTCAATAATTTTTCAAGTTGCTAAAAAAATCTTAATTATTTCATTTGTGCTATCATTTGTTTCTTCTATAGAAGACACTACACTATTAGATTGTAATGTTATATCAATGGTGCAAATTTTTGGATTATTAATGCATTCAACCCTTAAGAATTGTTTAAATCTAAAAGATCAATTATTCCATCTGCAGAGGGAACAAAACATTCTACCTTATGAGAAGAAATTTTGTTGGATGGGAAATGATTGTAGTACTTCATTTAATGTAATATTAAAACACATTTAAATTTTACCTTTAATTTCCTATCGACTTATCCTTGAACCTCCTATGGGTGCAAGTGCTAGTTTTAAATATTTCTATTTTTTCTCATAGAGACTAATTTTTTGTTTTTCTTGACACAACTTCAACGTAGAATGAAAATTGTTGAACTTAAGCAACTGTGCTCTAGGCCAAATGTTGTTGAGGTATATGGTGGCTTGTTTCTCTTCTTATGGTATATAGGAAAATGTTGTATGCAATTTTTAGTTGCATCTTATATATTGTCAGATTATTATCTATTGTTTTTGTTTAAATATCAAGGATAAAGAGAATTGTATTCTAGAAATTTGTCACTTACATCATCTTTTTATATAGTAGGAAACTTGTGTGTTTTAGTACCTTTCTTTTAATATCAAATAAGACATGGTTTCTTTATAAAGTATTTTTTGTTGGGCTTGGGGGATCAAGTAATGCTCTAACTGGACATCATCTTTTTATGTAATAGGAAACTTGTGTACTTTAGTACGATGCTTCTACTATTAGATAAGATATGATTTCTTTATAAACTAATTTCGGTTTCCCTTGGGAGATAAGGTAATGATCTAATTGATCATTTCTCACCTTTTTAGTGGCAAATTTTTGGGTTAATCAATACTGTTGCTCTTTGTTGGGTGTTTTACTGCCTCTTTTTCACTTTTTCTTCCATGTTGGGTTCTTGTAATTGAAATTGCTTTTGATTCTTGCACTCACACTTGCAGGTATGGGATGCAACAATAGCAGATCCAAAGTTTCTTATGTATTTGAAATCTTATCGTAATACTATTCATGTTCCCATAAATTGGTGTGAGAAACAAAAATTCTTACAGGTTTGTGCCTTTCTAGCCTCGATAGATGTGATATGCATGATTGCATGAGGGTTGCATGATGAAAAAAGATGGGAAGGGTGAGTAAGGTGGATTAGGTGTCACCCCTCTTATTTGTATATGTGGTTCTTGCAGGGGGTGGTTCACCCTCAATTATAGCAATCATGGAGTATTGGTATGTAGGTGGATGCAAAAGGAGATTTTTGAAACAGATTCTGATTGATAAATAGATAGATTAAGGGGGATGAAACTATTTGAATAATATCAATTTCAGAGTCTATGCTTATGCATTTCTAGATCAATAGCTAGCATGACTAGAGAATTGATTTTAGGTTGCACTGTCTTTTTCTTGTTTTTGTCAAAAATAGTTTGCTATACTTATTGCCTTGACTGAAGCTATTGGTTTTGACAATGCAGATCTCATCGGCTATTTCACATCCCCTATTCAATTTTTTCTAGCCTTTTTTTTGGTTTCAAGTTGGGATTTTCGTCAGCCCAGCCGTGAATAGAATTTCTTAGCACTGGAAATTATTTATTGCCGACGACCAGTGTTGAGTTTCCTGGGATTGTTTATGACAACATGCAGTGGACTCCTATCTGTTGATTGTTACATTCCTTTGTATGCGACTACTAGTGTATACATAGCAGGAGGTGTTTTTGTGGCCGGTTGGATTGGTAAGCTACTTCCTTTTTACAATATAGATTACATGTTCATTTATTTTGATTGGGGTCCAGTAAAGCATGATGATTTATTTTTTCCTGGGTTGTTTCAACTATATTGAAACTCAATCCTGTCCTTTATTTTTTGTTTTCTTGTAATATGCATGTGGTTTGGGTATTAGAGTGCATTTAACTTTTTGTTCCATGTTATTATTGATATGACTTCTGTGAAATATTCTTGACAGAGGTTTCATGTTGGATTCTTACTGGAGAAAGACAAACAATAGTTATTAGGTCCAAATATGTTTAAGTATTGTTGAACTAGGACATGAGTTTTTTTGACACATATGGAAATAATGGAGATATTGTGGTTCAAGTGTTAAGTGATGTGCTACTTATTCAATCTGATTTGAGTGAGAAAGTATGTTCCCATAACTCTTATATTCTTGAAAAGAAAAAGGTCTTTAATACATAATTTATTATCTTTATTTTTATTGAGGAACCAATGAGTCTGTTTCCTGGATAAAAATTATATTGTATGTCACTTGAGGTTAGCTTGATAAGATGTCAAAATATTGCTTGTTGTGGGATTCATAAACAGTTGGCAAGTTTCCCTTGTAACTCTAGCTATTGGTCTCTTATATCTGATGTTAGAGATCCCATCTATTTTTTAAACTAACTATTCTTCACTTTTTGTCTCTTATTTGTTTTTTATCAAAGTACTCTCTTTCTAATCTAATAATAGTATATTTCTAAATTTATGCTTGTGAATGCAGTTCGGGAAGTGTTCTTGTTTAGTATTTACTTTTGTTGTTGTTAGCATATGAAGTTTTTTGTCCTTTATGATTATTTGGGGATTCTAACTTGGTTCACATGCTTTTTGTTTTGGACCAGGTGGATAGAGTTGAGGCTATATAGAAAATATAGGTGCCAACTACAGTTGAATGTCTTCAACATCCTTTCTTTCAGGTTTGTTTTTTAATTTTTTTTAGTACTATGCAATTCTATATTTTTCTTGTTTCTATTTTATGACTACATGCTAAATGGAAGTCTCTGGGACATCCTACATGGTGAGAAAATGATATGTAGAAACATGATAGATTTATGAAATATGAGTCCAATCATTATTTCTACCATCTGATCAAAATAGATTGAGGAGAACCTAACAAAGTTTTTAATTTTTTGTGTAGGAACATCAAAGAATATTAAATTAGACTGGGATACTCATCTAAAGATAGCCTATGGTGCTACAAAAGGATTAGCATATCTTCATCGTGACTGTAACCCATGCATTGTTCACAGGGATGTAAAGATATCTAACATTTTCTTAGATGACAACTTCGAAGCACATTTGTCAGAATTTGGCATTTCCAAGTACATTTCCTCAGCCAAAACTCACACCTCCACCTATGTTATGGGTACTACTGGTTATATTGACCCTGAATATGCAAGAACCTCAAGGCTTAATGAGAAATCTAATGTTTACAGCTATGGTATTTTTCTTGTGGAGTTGCTGATAGGAAGGAAAGTTGTGGAAAATGACTCAAATTTACTTCAGTTGGTAGGATTCGTGATTGGTGATAAAGAAACCAACAAGATATGAAGATGAAGAGGTAAATGATCAATTTTTTTAAGGGATAGCTCAATGGTAAGAGAAACAATGAAGTAACAGTTAACATGGTCATAAGATGATAGTAATTAGAATGAGAGCAACCTACAGATGATTGGAGCTTTATCACAATCATAGAATGAAAGTTCCTTTGCAAATATGTATATGTACTTATACATTACAAGGGTAAGGGACTGTAGGTTATGATGAACATCCATGAACAAATGATAGTTAGAGGATCAACAAGTATTACATGGGTAAGGGACTGTAGGTTATGATATAAAAGAATAGTCAAGTTCCTATTCTTTTGTAAGTTGTTGAACAACATAAAGGAAAGGTTTTGGAGCAGATTTTAGCTTTTTTTTTTCTTTTTTAGAAATGTACTGTAATCTTTTCAAGTTTTTTCATGTTGGGACAACAAATTGTAACTCCATTTTCAAGCTTACACAGTTGTATGTAACATTTTTTTGATTAATTAAATAAAGCTATTTTTACCTTCTCATTGTTGTTTTATTATGCAAATCTTTTAGATAGTTGATAAGTAATTTTTTTGATTAATAAAATGAATATTAAACTACCAAATGATGCAATTAAAAATGCACTAAATATATACTACAAATCAATGACTAAATATATGACTAAATTAATGACTAAATATATGACTAAATAAATGACCAGTTTACAACAATCAATGACTAAATTAATGAATAAATATATGACTAAATTAATGACTAAATATATGACTAAATAAATCACTACCATGACTAAATAAAT
Source organism: Sequoia sempervirens (assembly GCA_007258455.2). NCBI lineage: Eukaryota > Viridiplantae > Streptophyta > Pinopsida > Cupressales > Cupressaceae > Sequoia > Sequoia sempervirens. The sequence goes on along the minus strand of VDFB02192510.1, from coordinate 10,166 downwards.
GACCAGTTAACAATAATCAATGACTGAATTAACAACTAAATCAATGACCAAATCAATGACCACATCAATGACTAAAACAATGACTAGATAAATGACTAAAATAGTTTAGTCATAAATTTGGTCACATTATAAATGTCCGGCAATAAACTACTAATGGTCAAGTGACCAAAATTAGTCATTTATATGCAATTTTTAGTAGTTTCTTTAGTAATATATTGCTATTTTTGTACTAGTGATATACAGAGTCAATTGATGCCAGGGTTCAATTTGTATGATATTGAAAAAATAATCCAATTGAGTAGAGTTACCAGCATTCTTCAAAAATCATAAGAATTCTTTTAGTACACTAGCCATTTTGACGTCCTCTTGCAGTCTCAAACGTTATTTTGTATCATTGTTACATTGGTCTTGAGAGTGATTGCATGTTTGAAGTGTATAAACACATACCTTTTTGTAATATCAAGGATACTTTTTGAATCTTCCATGCATTTCTAATCTAAAAGAAAAGTTATTTTTCCTAATCTATATGTAGCCATGCTTTTGACATTGTCAAAAAGAGAAAAACTTCCCTAATGATGCAAAGGCATGGCCAAGCAATTCTAACTCTCCACGTGAGAGAAGAGAGATGTTGGAGAGTACATCAAGTCAGTGAGAACCGAAGTGTAATGTGTTTTAGTTTGTAGTACTCTATTTCTCTACATGAATTATGATTAGAATATCACATAAATCATATAAACAAAAAAACCACTATAAACTTGAATGCCATTTAAAAAATGTATGATAAATATTCATCATTGAAACTTGAATTGTGGTAGCTTGATATACAGAGTCGATTGATGCCAGGGTTCAATTCATATGATATTGAAAAAATAAGCCAACTGAGTAGAGTTATCAGCATTCTTCAAAAATCATAAGATTTTTTTTAGTACACTAGCCATTTTGACGTCTTCTTGCATTCTCAAACGTTATTTTGTATCATTTTTACATTGGTCTTGAGAGGGATTGCACGTTTGAAGTGTATAAACACATACCTTTTTGTAATATCAAGGATAATTTTTGAATCTTCCATGCATTGCTAATCTAAAAGTAAAGGTCTTTTTCCTAATCTGTATGAAGCCATGCTTTTGACATTGTCAAAAAGAGCAAAACTTTCCTAATGATGCAAAGGCATGGCCAAGCAGTTCTAACTCTCCACATGAGAGAAGAGAGATGTTGGAGAGTACATCAAGTCAGTGAGAACCAAAGTGTAATGTGTTTTAGTTTGTAGTACTCCTCTGTTTCTCTACAGAAGTGTGATAAATTCTTAGTTCAATGATGCTGAACAATGTTTAAAAAAAGAAAGTTGTGTCACGCTCCGCATTCAATCCAACAAGCAAAAATGAAAGCTCAGCCTCTTGGAATGAAAATTCTTGTTTGAAAAACAAATGAATAAGAATGAGGTAGTTAAGGTGTTTGAAGTTATTTAGAGGTCACTTTTAGGGTGCAAGGCTTAAATGTTCATTTTAAATGCACTCAAACAAACTTTAAAGGGATCTTAGGCCTGTTGTCCCCTCATTCCACATGCTATGCAACAATTTACTTGCGGTGTAGGGGCTAAACAATGGAGAAAACATGTAAAAATAATATATATATATAGATGTGTAGCCTAGAAGCATGAATTACAATTAGAATATCACATAACATCATATAAACAAAAAAACCACCATAAACTTGAATGTCATTTAAAAAATGCATGATAAATATTCATCATTGAAACTTGAATTGTGGTAGCTTGATATACAGAGTCTATTGATGCCAGGGTTCAATTTGTATGATATTGAAAAAATAAGACAACTGAGTAGAGTTATCAACATTCTTCAAAAATCATAAGAATTATTTTAGTACACTCAAGAGTTATCAAATGTCTTCTTTTAGTCTCAAAAGTTATTTTGTATCATTGTTACATTGGTCTTGAGAGTGGTAGCTTAATATAGGTCCACAATACAAAACTTGGTTTACCTGTGTAGTGTAATAGTGGCATAGGAAGATTTTTCTTTGAAAGCAAAAATGAAAGCTCAGCCTCTTGGAATGAAAATCCTTGTTTGCAAAACAAATGAATAAGATTGAGGTAGTTAAGGTGTTTGAAGTGATTTAGAGGTCGCTTTTAGAGAAAAGAGATGTTGAAGAGTACATCAAGTTAGTGAGAACCAAAGTGTAATGTGTTTCAGTTTGTAGTACTCCTTTGTTTCTCTGTAGATGTGTGATAAATTCTTAGTTCAATGATGTTGAACAATTTTTGTAAAAAGAAAGTTGTGTCATGATCCGCATTCAATCCAACAAGCAAAAATGAAAGCTCGGCCTCTTGGAATGAAAATGCTTGTTTGCAAAATAAATGAATAAGAATGAGGTAGTTAAGGTGTTTGAAGTTATTTAGAGGTAAATTTTAGGGTGGAAGGCTTAAAAATCCATTTTAAATGCACAAAAAAGAATGAAATTACTTCAAACCAAGTTTGTGAAGAAGTTAACTATGTTGCCCACTAGTTTCCCTTAAGAGTCCAAAGTGCTAAAAGGCAGCATTCTTTGAAGGGATATTTCTTAGAGACCGTGATGCTTACAGACTCTTCGTCTGAGGCTATGGGATCGTTTTGGGACCATCTACAAAAACCTCTCTCGGTTTTTTCTATCTCAGAGACGTTTTATTGTGGTGATGACTTTTCAGTGGAGGGAAAAGTTGTCAGATGCAAGCAGTGTAAAGTTGCAAAGTGGTGCAACTTTCATTCCGCAACTCGTACGACCAAAAGGACTTTTCCAACACGTCTATATGGGTATGTTTATGCTAGGGATGGTCCTCTCTTGCACCCAAATATGCTGAATCACTCTGAGCTACATTGGACCAGCGATTTCCTTTTAGAATCCAAAGTGCTAAAAGGTAGCAATATTTGAAGGGCTATTTCTCGGAGACCGTGATGCTTACAGACTCTCTGTTTGAGGCTATGGGATCGTGTTGGGATCATCTACAAAAACCTCTCTCGGTTTTTCCTATCTCGTAGGTGTTTTCCTATGGTGATGACCTTTTAGTGGAGGGAAAAGTTGCTAGATGCAAGTAGTGCAAAGTTGCAAAGTGGTGCAACTTTCATTCTGCAACTCGTACGACCAAACGAAATGTTCCAACACATCCGTATGGGTACGTTTACACTAGGGATGGTCCTCTTTTGCACCCAAATATGTCGAATCACTCCGAGCTACATTGGTCCGGTGATTTCCCTTAAGAGTCCAAAGTGCTAAAAGCCAACAATCTTTGAAAGGCTATTTCTCAGAGACCGTGATGCTTACAGACTCTTCGTCTGAAACTATGGGATACTGTTGGGACCATATACAAAAACCTCTCTCAATTTTTTCTATCTCAGAGGCATTTTCCTGTGGTGATGACTTTTCAGTGGAGGGAAAAGTTGCCAGATGCAAGCAGTGTAAAGTTACAAAGTGGTGCAACTTTCATTCTGCAACTCATACAACCAAATAGATGGTTCCAACACATCTAGATGGGTACATTTATGCTATGGATGGTCCTCTTTTGCAACCAAATACACCGAATCACTCCAAACTACATTGGACTGAGTGAAATTAGGTGAAAAATTGATGCAGACACAAGGGCACAATCACAAAATCTTTGCAACCCGCCTATTTGAGGCATCTAACAAGATTATTCTGACCTCTTTGGACACTCCAAAACTCTCTTAAAACTTGACAAGCAACTAAATACACATTTCCCTCTTTAACCCCCTTAAACCCTTGTAATAGTGAGAAACTAGTTTTTGTCCAATTACTCCACAATTTTCCAAAACATGATTGATTCAAACACCCATATCCAAGTTACACAACATATATGAGAAACAACATAGACTCCTTTGGACCAGCGTTGACTTCCTATACATTCACCCTTGAACAGGCTACTCAATTAGCCCAAAAATGCAAAGCAACATACCTTCAAACACCACACAGACCCCTGAAACCTTGGGGCAAAAAATAAATTTCCAAGAAAAAAATATTATACAATTGGATTCCATTTGTATAGACCTGTAACCATCAAATCATAAAACCCTTATTTTTAGTGTAATTCTTGAAGGTTTATTGGATGTAGCACTTCCACAACCTTTCAGACTCTACCACCACCTTAGAAACCTTTATTTAGGCCCAAATATTCTTATAAAACAAATAAACTTCTAGTATCTCAGAGATTTTTGCAAACCCTAGGGTAAAAACTCTATTTTCAAGTGAAAAAAAACACCATTTTTAGACCTTTAACTCTTCATTTTATTTCAAAACCTACTTCTCCACACCTTCCACTCTTGAAATATCATTTCCTAATCCCTACCAACTCATCCCACCAATTCACATTGGCACACAGTAGGGGGGATGAGATTCAAGCCATTAAAATTGCAAAACTCTTATTCCCCTGTTCAGGAACCCGTCTAAAGAAAGTCTGAGTTTTGAGGCACAAAATGAATAAAGAAACCCTCTATTAAGAATTCAGAATAAATTCAAGACATGTAATAATGTTTCTACATAAATTTTTGATACAAAAATGCTTGAATGGCTTGTGCATAGGCAGAAAACACAAGAAAAATAGTAAAATATGAACTAAGCAATTGAAACTTTATTGATTCAAAGAAAAAAAATCCTTCAACCAAACCTGCCTTGAGCCCTTGAAGGCATTAAGTACATTTCTATTCCTTGGAATCCAACTCCCAATGCCTTTAACCACCAATATTAACTGACTTTTGAAACCTTAATGACCGTTGAAGGCCAAAATGCAAACATTTTTCACATTAATATGACTCATAATGAAATGTTGCACTTTTCCACTTCTAACTTCACTAAGACCTCACTTAATGGCTTGAAATAGCATCATTACATGTTCAAAACACTTTTCTTGCTTTTCCTTAAACAAATTTACTAATTTTTCCTTCAAAGGCTACAAAGCAACAACTAGGACAAGTTGGGATCTCCACTTTTTTTTACCCTAAAACCTAAAAAATCCTCCTAATACATGACCATTAGGACTATTAGATCTCATTAAAGAAAAAAACTCAAAATATTAACACTTTAATCATTGAAATGATCCATAATGATATTGTGGTGTAGGTGCTCCTGCACCAAAAATGGTGGTTACAACTTGCTAATGTCAGTGAATCATGAGGGCAACAAGATTTAAAGTTGGCTCAAGCTTGTGCAGGTCATAATAGACGTGTTTGATGAATTTATAGGGTGTGGCAAGGTTGGAAACATTGATTTCCTTAAAAACCTCATGAAAGTTGCTAAAAATGAAGTTGCACCCAAGTTGGATTTGAGGAGCAAAAGTTGCAAGCCACTATAATTTATTATATATAAATGGGAGATATTACAAAACCTAGTTCAAATGAGCATACTGATAGGAAAGAACCAGGAAGAAAACCTTTGGTTGTAGCTCGATTAAGTACAAAAATAGACCCCTTTACAAAACCTACGAGTTTCTAAAATATAGACCCCTTTACATTTTAAACATACCCTTTATACAATACCAGACATTTGACCCATATTTCAAAAAACATCACTGGGTATAGATTATGCCCATACACAATTATGATTGTTTTACATTGTTTCCAATTTGAGAATTCAAATTTTACAAAATTTTCCTATTAGAGGCATTCAGGGAACAATCTTCAACAATAGTAGTATGTTCACATTCTGGACTGACAAGCACCTATACAAACCATCAAAGTAGCTTAGAATAACCAATCTATATTATTCTAAATGACACAAAATATGATGAGATGGTAATGCAAACTATAAAAGACGCTTAGAATAACCAATCTATATTGTTTTTATATGTTGCATACCTCTTCAAAAGGATCAGAGCTGGCTATTATTGTAGTAGGTCCATGATCAATCGTGTTAGGAATATCACAAAAGTGGGAAAATGAGAAATCTATATTGTCACAATAGAAAAGATGCTTAGAATAACATATCTATATTAATCTAAACAGCCTGAATGATGATGAGTTGGTGATGCAAACTATAAAAGATGCTTAGAATAACCAATCTATATTGTTCTAATCTGTCACATACCTCTTCGAAAGGATCAGAGCTGGCTATTGTTGTAGCAGGTCCATGATCAATCTTGCCAAAAATATAGCAAAAGTGCATACAAAATATCACTATTAAATAAAATATTAGTATTAAATAAAGAACACTAATGAACTTAATCATAATGAACATAAGCATTCTACCTTCCATTCTTGAAAATGCTATTCAAGTGTCTGAAGGGTCATCTCTTTGCTTAAGAGTATCCAATATTGCTTCATGATCAACATTACTAAGTGTCAATAATTGTTTTGTCTTTAGTCTAGCATGATGCTTCAACAAATTAACATTTGTTGCTATAACAAGGTGCAAATACATGAGAATGGTTTTGTGTTTCTCGTAGTCTTCAAATGCAGGTATGCCCTTCTTTCTAATCATGTATGTTCGCAACCAAGTTCCTGCAACCACAACTGAACCTGTAGGATACAAGAAACCATCATCATCTTCCATTGGTTGTGTTAGCTTATGCTTTACCCGCACACATCAAGCCAACCAATAGTTTGATCTCTCTTCATTCCCCTGTGGTGCAACAACTACAAAAATATGTCCTAGCTATAGTAGATCTAAAAGCAAGTCATAATCAACTGAACTTTCCATTGTATCATCTGTCATGGATATTGTTTGAGATAAAGGAGTTAGATACTGTGGTACCCATGTATCCACCCACTCACTTGACTCGCATTGATCCCACTCGCACTGAATACAACTCTGACAAAAACAAGCCAACTATCATGTCCAAATGGTCCATGTGTCTACATCTGAGCTTTGAAATGAATGCATCTTTGAAGAATCTTTGATTGTATGACAATCCAATCTACCTTCCACTATATCCTCCTCAACGAACCAAAAGAATCTGCGCACTGTTGAATCAAGTGTCCCTCCCTGTGACAATGTTGAACTACACCAATCAACTATAGAACGTGCATCGCTAAATTTTGCTCCTGAATTCTTCAATTGCTCCTTAACTAGAGCTCTCTTTATGCATGGACCTACTCCATCATGCTCCCCTTTCCCATGTCTAGCTTCAAAAAAACTTCAAATATGAGGTAGACCCCTCTCTGCATGCATTCTACTCAACCAATAAAACATACGAGCATTCTTGAATTGACTTGTACAATTATCTAACCAAATTAGATGTTGGCCCAGTGCTATATCATGCTCCTGCAAGAACTCAAAAAAATTCTTGAAACAATGTTGGACATACTAGGATGAGTGAGATCTATCATCACTCATATAAAAATGATACTCTTTGATTATCTTTTGATCCTCCTCTGTACTATCAGGTGCATGTCTAAATGTTATGTGCATAAAAATAGCAATCTAAATGGAATTCTAATACTGAGATTGTACCTCATTTTGTGATTACAATGTGTAGTTTTCTACAAAATCAACCAAGTGTTGATATAATAGTGCCAATCGGAAAAGAGTCCTTACACATCCTAAATTTTGTATCCAACCATTTAGACCTATGACTATGCCTTGCACGCTTGTAGAAAATATTGTCCTTAAAATCTGAAATAAAATCAACAACACTGCATTCTTTTGAAACCAACTCACATCTAGAACCTTCACCTCCACTCTTTAAAGTATATTTGACTATCTCATATCTCTTTTCCTCAACAAGCTTCTTTCCAAATTCATGTTCAGAACTCTCATGAAAACATTGAACAAACTTTGACAAGCCACCACATTGTGAGCACTTTGCATTTAAACAATCATTTCTATAGAAAAAGCAACCATCATCTCTAGAATATAAAAAAATCTAGCAAGTCCCTTGATGATTTTGGAAGATGCATTGCACCACCTCTGCAACATTTCATTAGTATGCAAAGTAGAACGGATATAGCATAATAGTTCATGGTACATTGAAAACTCCACATGGTATTTGCAACAACAAGTATTACGAATTTTAAGAGGCACACAATAAAATGGCTTCAAACCTTCAAAAGTCCTTTGCGATATTTCCATATTTGTATGTGTTTCGATAAATTTTTTGAACATTGTTTGGCTTGATTCCAAGAAATGTTTAGGATGTGGTGTATGGTCTCGATTGCCAATTCTTAACTTTAAGACATCCTTTGCATTGGATGATACTCTAGAGTTATCATGCCAAAATTGTTGAATTACTTGCTTTACATTATCAGTTAGCTTCTTATCAACACATGGAAGCCTCCCGAAAAAATCCCATGTATCATTTTGAAGAGGATCATCTATTCTTTCTCTTCTTGCAAGTGCTTTATCCAAAGTTTTACGATTTATGTCAAAATCAATACAAGTTTGTCTCATAAACTGAGCCTTTTCAATTGATGGCTTACTAGGGTGGTTGTAATGACTCTTCGACCAACTCTCTTATCCTTTTTCTTGTTATTTTTACCAATAGACTTGACAACAATAAAAACATTTTTGAAAATAATAGAATTTTTTTCGATCTTCTTGTTCACAAGAATCTTCAATTTGGCTAGCAAAGGTCTCATCTTTTGCATATTTAGCAATTGTACAAAAATTTGGCATTGCTCGGTCAATGTCTTATCACTAAAATATTGGTTGAAAAGTCTTCTAGCCCACAACCGAACAGTTCGTGTTGACCTCTTGCCTTCAAAATTGTTTATAATGTTCTCATCAAATTCAAGTAACCATTTAGGGGGTTCTTGAAAGTCTTGAATTTGGATTATGTCTTTCTTCCACACAAGGTTCTTTAGAACTATAAACATGTCTGAGGTGGCAAACATAATTTACACTTAGTTCAATATTATGTTCAACATTTTCAATTCCAACATTTTCACCTTCAATTTGAATAATAATTTCATTCCCAATTTGATTATCATATTCAACATCTTCAAATCCAACATTTTCATTATCAATTTCAATATTTTCATTCCCAATTTGAATATCATGTTCAACATCTTCAATTCCAACATTTTTAGCTTGAACATTTTGAGTATCAATTTGAACATTTTCATTCCCAATTTCAATATCATGTTCAACATTTCCACCTTGTACATATTCAATTTCCTCTTCACTTGAAAGACCATAGGGCTCAGATTCACCAATATTTAACATACCTTGTCTTCTCTTCCTATGATTTTCTTTATCTTTTTGTCTATATTCTTCAATTTGTTATTTTGTAAGCTTTCTCTTACGTTTATGCTACATTAACTTCCCCATTATACCTCATAAAAGATACTGAAAAATCATTGTTTATGACAAATTTGAGTACAAGATGCTCCAAAAAGTTGATCTTTGTCTCCTCCTATCTAAAATTGCGTGTTTGTCACCTCCAAAAAGAATGTAGGGTCCATTGGAATGCTAAAAATGGACCATATGGGGTTTTGGTATGGCCCACAAATAGGATATATGACTATATCCGATATCTGATATGAACATTTTTTAAAATAAAACAATTTTATAATGCTCTCTAATGGTAGGATTTTAGTGCTACAAATCAGATATCCAATTTAAATCAGATATCTGATTCAAGTTGGATATCCAATTTGTTTATACATAGACCTAGTTCAGTAATTAGGAGGTGGAGGTTGGGCAAGAGAGAGAGAGAGTGGGGGGGAAGGGAGAGGAGAAGAAGTGGAGAGAGAGAGGGAGATATAATTAGAGGGGGTGGAGGAGGGAAGAAATTGAGAGACAAAGAGAGCAGAGAGACCCATTAGAGAGGGAGGGAGAGGGTGAGGCAAGGAGAGAGAGAAAGAGAGAGAGAGAGAGGGGAGGGATGGGAGAGAGAGAGGGCAGAGGGTTTTAAGGTTGTTGGCAGAGGGTTTTAAGGGGTTGAAGGGAGGGCTAAGGGCTAGAGGGAGAAACATAGGAAGTGGAGGAGAGGGAGAGACTTCAAAAGAGACTCAAGCGGAGAGGTGGGGAAGAAGGAAGAAGGGAGGGTGAGAGAGGATTAGGAGGGGAAGGGAGAGGGTAAGAATGAGAGAGAGAGAGAGAGACCTAAGAGAGGGATATGGGGTAGGAGAGTGAGACTTGAGAGAGAGAGAGAGAGGGAGGGTGTGGTCAAGAGATAGAGGGTAGAGGGGGGCCAGAGATAGCTCAAGAGTGCATGAGAGAGAGAGAGA
>VDFB02192509.1:0-24572 GCA_007258455.2 Sequoia sempervirens | reverse complement strand
AAAGCCTCGTACACTTCAGGCTCTGCAAGACCCGGGAGGGTGATCCCTTAATGTATTTACAACCTCTGCACCATTATTATAAACAACATTATCAATAGCAGATGATCTCACCTAATAGCTCAACATGATAAGATAATATCAACTAGAATTGGCTATTCATAGACAATATCAACTATCTGGAGCGTGAGATAACTAAACACAATCCATTGTATAAGACAGTCAATGATTTGCAATTTGTAGCAAGCTCTAGGCAAAGACAAACAAATACTGAACTACACGAATAATTACAACTTAGATCAGTGCCATATATCCATTGCAGGAGTCAAATTCATAAGCATCTAGAGGTTTATAATAGATTTAATACATCACATATAAGATCCCCGACAATATTGCATTACAATTTCATCAGTGTGCATTCTAACCCAGGATTACTTATCAAATCCTTATACAACACATATCCGCCTATAATCCCATTCAAGCATTTTGATTAATTCCTTGAATTAAAGCTAAAATAGAATCATACACACCACAACAGTGAGATGGATAAAACAACTCTTAGTTATTTCATTCAAAGTTCAGATATGCATGTACAATGGAGAGACATGAGCTCGAATTTTCATTTCAACTCAAATGCTAGTACTGTTATACAACATTAAATCTCTATGAACTCAAAACTTGTTACATAATGACTCAAAACTTAAATTGCATTTCTCTAAAACCATCGGACTTTACAATTCGCTCTGCAACTTCACCTAGACTCGAGAAAATTTATCTAACTTGCTAACCCGTACTTCTGGCCTTGAAATCCTTCTTATAGAAAATGAAGGAGAAAACAAGCACCAGGCCAAAAAGTACACCTGTCACCAGTCAATTGGAGCACCTGGTGATATTCCAAAATTTGTTACAATAGCCACCACCTTGAAAAATATTCTTATTCAAAAATCGTTACAACATCAATCATCCTGGAGCATATTCTCGTTCATCATGTCGGTGGAGGAAGGTTGATGCAATAACAAAAAACCATGCGAAATACATGCCAAGAAAGTCATCCATACAAAACTAAAAACATTGTAACCGCAACATCTGATTTGCCACCTATTGATAGCCCACTCTTTTTACTCATCATCATTCAAATACTTAGCCACCCACCTCTGGTATTCTTCATCACTTGGCCAGTCAAAATCAATCACCTCTTTTACCTTTCTACTATAAGGCAAATACTTTATTGCTACCTGATTAGCATATCTTTCAAAAGATTCCAAAAATGAGCCGGTACCAATAATCTTATCCATACAATTTAACAACAAATCATAATTTGAGTCATCACAATATTTTTTAATTTGATTATTGATGACTCTACTTGCTTGATCCTGCCAGTGTTGGAGTGTTCTGATTTCCCCCTGCTCATCAGTTATATCAGGTAACAGTGTGTTACCCCAATAATTGAAGTTCTTTACCAACTCCCTAATCTTCCTACTTAGATCATCTGGTAAGGTCTAAAATTTTTGCAATGATTCAACTAATATATAAGTAGGCTTCAATGATTGGGGCCTGTTATTTGAATCAAACCTTGAGGCTTTAGTCATAACATCTAGATTATTTTCCCTAGGGATCCAATTTTGAATTATTGGAATCACTATCTCCTTATCCCTATCAATATTATTTATTGCTTCAGATAGCAAAGAATACAAAGAATGTATAGAGGGTAGTTTATTATCCACCTTTTCATTTAAATGCTCCAAAACAAGAGTAACAATTTTGTTTTATTTTGAAAGAAAACCCTCCTCTTTTACCCTTAGTGATTGCTGTAATTGATCAATTTTCTGCATGACCTGCCTCTTTGTTCGATCAACAGAGCACTCTATTTGTTCATCGACTTGTTCTAGAGGAGGGGTAAGAGCAGGATTTTGAATGGAAGACCCTGGTGTAGAAACATTTGGAGAAGCAGGAGGCATTGACCTTGTTGTGGGAGGTGATGTGCTGGTTCATGGAGCATTGGATGTTTCCCCAGTATGTCTATACTTGAACCTTTCTACTTCAGTTTGCAGCTCAACATTCCTCTGTTGCATTTTACTATATTCTTCAACTAAAATGTTATACCTCCTGCTAGGTTCTTTCTTCAAAACTCCCTCCTTTCAGCCTTTTGGGCCAACTCTTGGCCTCCCACATTCACGGGCTTAAACTAGTGGCTTCGCTGTTGTAGTCTCCAAGCCCTCTTTATTATTAATCCTCCTTTTTAAATTTGATTAATATCAGCAATGGGCTTTCTTCCCTTGTGAGCCACGCCCAAATTTTCAAGGTCTCATATCTTTTCATCAAGGCAGAGTTTTGTAATGCTACCTTAACTTCTTCTTCAGAATCCTAAAAAGGATTCTTGGACTTCATAATGGCACTAAAATCCACTGCATCTGTGATGTCCCATTCAGGAAAAATCAAAACACCAGCTTGATTCACTAGTTGTCTTCCTTCTTCAAGAGTGATGTTTTTCAACTCTTCCATTAGTTCAGCTTTCACTTCTTCATCATTCTCCTGATCTGACCTGTCAGGCCTTAGTTCTCTTCTCTCTTTGCATTTATTTTGATATTCCTCAAATTTCATCCTCCATGCCAATTGCAAGAATACAAGAGTCTTTACAAATGCATTGTCATCTAAGAACTCCTTGCAAGCCTCCATTCTTGCATCTTGCACACTCTTACCCTTCATATCCAAATCGGATAGAACCAATTCAGCTGACCTAGGAGGGGATGACATACCAACCTGCATGTCTTGATCAGTAACAATAATTTCATTTGTGAGATCGCCGTGTACGGAACGCTTCTTTTCCTCTTAGGGCTTGGCTCGTGGTGGTGGGATGGGGACTGGCTGGTGAAGATTTTAATTCAATGATTTTGACGTACTCTAGGTACTTTGAATGTGGGTCCGCTGTGAAGGCTTCAATATTTTCTTTCCCTTTTCTATCTACTTCTTCCTCATCACTGCCAGTATCCCTTTTCCTCCTATAGATGGGCCACCTTTCTGTAGGCTGACATACTGGCCTTGTTTCAATTGGCATATCACTTTGTCCTTGCATATCCAGAATTAGCCTTAAATTTATCTTTTTGGTTGTCAAGGTGTCCATTATCTCCTTGAAATTCTTCATTAAAAATTCAATTCTCTTTTGGTATGGAGTGAATTCCATCAATGGATCATACGTCGAATCCATTTCATGCACAATATCCAGTAGCTTATTATAAGCTATCCACTTTTTCTTGTTCAATTCCTGTCTATTTAAATTAAATTCATTCCTGATCAGGTCCTCAGGGAAATTGAACTCATGTGCAAATTTTCCACCTTTTATTCTTTGTCTGAAAAGAGCAAAGAAACCTTCAGGATCATGTTGTCGGCTTGGACCAAATCTCATATGGTAATCAACAAAGATTTTTTCAAAATGTGTCCAGCCTCCCTTTGAAAATGTAAAGTCATACACTACTATATAATCAGGGAATAATGTTCCCTTCCCCTTTCCAGTTAGGTTATCTTCATGAATACACCCCATCTGCCACATAACTTTTGCAAACCCTAGTCTTGGTGGCACATTGTATGGCAGTATGTGAGGGGTTCATTGAAATCCATATATTCTCAGGACAGTGCTGACTGGATATGGGATAATGTCACCCCAGTTAAGTAAAACCCTCAATTCTGGTTTCCTCTCCTTCGGCCGAAGGAAATCATGCAGTTCCTGAGGGATCCTAGGTACATTTACCATCAATCTAGTCCTCAATATTGCAGCAAAATAATTATGAAATTGCACATAACTGGTGCTTTCCTTATTACAGGACAAATCTGCATCCCATATCTGTACTGGCAATCTTTCTCCATTAACTAATTGTCTTAAGTTCATATTCTTAGCAAAGAAATCAGCATTCCTAAACAAGAACATATGCATCAACATGGAATACCAAAATAATTGAGTACCAGTATCACCATTCTGCAGCTTCAATAGTCCTTCATGTATCCTCTCCACCAAAAAAGAAGCGAAGTCATATGTTACAGAGAAGTTAGGGTGTTGTATTTGCACCCCTATGAACATGTATGTAATCAATATTACTGCACTAGGGTTGAAACCCAAAATCGACATAGTGAATAGAAAGTAGCCAGAAAGGCTTCCAAAACAATTCAATCAAGGGTTCCCCGTCACTAGGGCTACGTGTGAAATTGTGAATCCCCGCCTAACCGTATGAGGTGGAAGCAGCTTAACCCTAACAAGAGATTTCAATTTTGCATACTCCTCCTTCATTTCTTCAAGATTAATAGGAACCAAGTCATCACTTGGCTCACTCAAATCAAAAGTCTGTTGGATAACATCTCTGTTAATTTCCAATAGAACTCCTCCATCATTATCTCTGATTACCCGTGTGATAGGGTCATATCTTATGGCCACTACTCTAAGTAAGTCCACATCAAGGAACACATTTGGAACAACCAGCTTTCCCATGTCGTACCTCCATCTATTTGAAAAAGGATGAGGCAAATTCCTCTGTCCATACCATAATTTGAACATTTGTAAGCCTGTGAGTGGAACCCTAGCATCAACAATGTTGGAATTATTACACACCAACCCCTCCCCTAGGATTTTCCCTCACATCAACACCAAACCTTTCCTTCTGTCATTTGTTGATAATGGAAATTGATCTAGGAAATCATCGTACAAGTTTCTTTTCAAATACTCAATGTGGCCAGAGTGCTGCTTGGTTGGCACCATTTTAGACAAACTAGGGCCTCACTACAACGTTACACTTGAAGTGGCTATAACTAAGCAGAGATAGGAAATTACAGAGTAAAAATACCGCAATTCCTCACAATTTATGATTAAACAATAGCCCTAACAAAAGATTTTAATGAACTCAGTGACAAGCATAGCAGACCCCCCCACTTTCCCAAATTTAGGTGCAGAATGACTGGGAAACAAAGAAAATTAACTCACGGTTTTTTTCACACAAACTCTAATTTCTGGCAGTAGCTGTTCACAATTTCAGCTTTGGCTCTAAAACTGTTTTCACAAAATACTTGGATGCTTTGTGATACAAATGAGACGAGTAAATTGATTTTATGTTGATCAAATTCTGCCAGTGGATGTCTCATCTGCCATTAAAGCTCACTCGCGGGCCGCACGAACGGCTCCAACCATAATTTTATACATATTTAAATTTGAGCTGTTGATCCTACAGTTTGATCAAATCATCGACGACCATCTTCAAAACAGGCTGACATAATAGCCAACACAACAATAAAGGGTCCCACTATGTCATACGTCGCGAAGGAATGCCACGTGGCGGTTGCCCACGATATCACAATCCTTTGATTTATCATCGCGGGATGGCGGGCACCGTCGATCTTCTTACCATAAAGCCTACTTCAAAAATGGTCGCCGTCCTTTCCTTTAACTGTCGAGCAGCTTTTCCCTTAAAATCATAACATCTGCATTGAAATAAAACATGTGCATCTTACAAGCGCATTAGTAATCCACCCCGTAATACATTTAAAACCGGCGAACGCTTTCTTCACTCCTTAGGCTTCATTGCATGAGACACGTGGTAGGCACCCGCGACATCGTGATCCCAAAATTTCTAATCGCGAGATGGCGGGCACCGTCAATATTCAAGAGATAGCTCATCAATGGTCATGCAGATTTCATCCTTTATGAAGGGCACGTGGCACTCGCCCATGATATCGTGATCCTTGTAATCGTTGATCGGCGGGATGGCAGATGCAGATTGATCTACGTTCCTTTAACGATTCGCCCGACCATGGCCGTTAACCGCCGGAGGTAACTTTTCGATTGAAGTTATAACATATCCATGGATTTAGAACATGTGCATCTCAAGAAAACTTTAGTAATCCACCCCTTAATGCATTTAAAGCTGGCTAGTGTTTCCTTTACTCTTCAGGCTTCATTGGATGAGACATGTGGTGACCACCCATGATTTCACAATCAACCCAAAGCACCATCAGCGGGATGGCGAGAATGGCTGGAAATCAAATGGTAGTTGGTCAGCGGTAAAGCAAATTTGATCCCCCGGATAGGACACGTGGTGCCCACCCGTAATTTCACGATCCTTGAATTTTCGATCACGGGATGGCAGGCACCGTTGATATCTACAGGAAATAGATCAACGGAAGCACTAAATCAACCCTTGAGCTCCCTTGGATAGGACACGTGGCACCCACCCGTGATTTTACGATCCTTGAATTCCTGATCACGGGATGGCGGGCACCGTTGATATTTGCAGGAAATAGATCAACGGCAGCACTAAATCAACCCTTGCAAAATAAAACATTCATTAAAAGGAGAAGTAGCTTGCATTACTAGGTGGACGACAAATAAAACAAAAGCTGCAAGGCAGCGAAGTTCCTGCTAAAAAGTTATTAAATAGTTATGTTTTAAGAAGTTAGAAACGAAATTATTGATGAGGCGAGACTCTTGTGTAAGAAGAACAAATGATTAAGTTAAGGATTGTATTTGTTGTTATAACTTTAGTTGTAATATATTAAATTATATTTTAGATGGTATATATGTTACATATATATTGTATATTTACTATAATATTATAATGATGTTAAAATTATATATTAGATATTATATATGTTACATATGTATTATATAGTGTATATATTATAATATGTTGTTAAATTAATAATATAATATATTAAAAATATATTATTTATTTGAATTTGTTATTAGATTATTTTATATATTTGAATTTAATACAATGGAAAATATAAAAATAGACAAGCTAAGTTAAATGATTTATATTGGTAACATAGGAGACAAAATTAAAGGAAAATATATTTATTCAAGATTATAAAAATAAAACAATATGCTACTTATAACTACTATTTTTTTTATGGAAGTGAGCTATTTTAATTTCAAATAGAAACATAAATTTTAATTTATTTTAAAATATAAAATCTAATTAAAATGTGGTAATTTGTTTTTAGGTTTAGACTTAGATTTCTATTTTTCCCTATTTTTATTATTTTGATCTTGCATGCTTACATTAACCATAATTCATTGATACAAGAAAAATAGGAGAGATAATATTTTTTTTATTTTGATTAATAAAAAAGGTAAGTATTAAAAATTGAATAAATTAAAAATCATAATAAAAGATTGATTCAAGAAGAAAATTATTAAAATTAAAATTATTTATATTAATAATTAAAATATAAGATAATAAAAATTAAAGGATTTGAGAATTTTTAAACTTAATTATTATAGTGGATGTCTTAAACAATTATTCTTTTGGAAATATCAAAACTAAGAATGAAACCAACATAAAATTTTAATAAAATATATTTCAATAAAATGATGTGTACACTAAGTTAAAACATTTATATTGCTAGTCAAATAGTATGTAGGGAAAACGAAAACTAAGAGATAAAAATATTTAACAAATAAAAATATATACTATCTATAGCAACAATTTTTTGGGGGCTAGAAATTTATAAATTATAGGTTGGATGGTAAGGCTAACAATTTTTGTTGTGGTTTGTATTTTTCTTTTGTGCTTTGTTTGTGCTAGGTTGTTGCCCATCTGTCTTTCACTCTCTTTGTTTATACTTGTGTTTCTCCTTTTAGTTGTTTAGTTGTTTTGTGGGTTGAGGTGTCTATGCTTTTTCTAAACAAAACTATTTAAAATTAAATTATATCAGTAGTCAAATGTTATGCAAAAAATAAAAAATAAATAAATAAAAAGTCTTACTTTGTAAAATTGGAAAACCTAATTATTATAATGATGAGTTTGTTTATATTAAAAGAAAGGTAAAGATCACATGAATTATTCACACTTAAAAAATTGGAAAACATCCTACTTATAGCAACACATTTTTTTCACTTATTAAATAAGTGACTATTAAAATTCTTAATAAAATAAATAAAATATTATAGTATAGCATAATAGCTCAAATTCTAATTAATTTAAAAATATCAAAATATAATTAAAAGAATAAAAATAATTACCACTTTGTATACCACTAACCTAAAATAATGAAAAAAGAGATAAAAAGTCTTACTTTGTAAAATTGGAAAGTCATTCAGTCAAATTGCATCTTATAGAAACTAAAAATATATACCTTTACTTGGTAAAATTGAAAAACCTAATTATTATATTAGCACATTTTTTATGTATTAAGAATGTAGAAATTATTATTTAAAAAATATTATTTATTAAAAATTTAACTCTTTTTATTAAAACAATGAAAAGAATAGTCAATTTATACAAGAAATCAAAAGAATGTAAAAAAATCTAAATTATATATAAAAATAAATATTTCAAAAATATAAAATATAAGTATAAATTTAATGAATAGGTTGGATGATAAGATTAGCCATAACATCTAAAAATTAAAGTTATTAAAAAAGACTAAAATTTAAATATAAATTTGTTGATTAAACTATAATCTTCTTAAAAATAAAAAATATTAATATCAATATAATTTAACTATTTTAATTTAAAAATATTTTAAATTAATATGAAGTATGATTTGTTACAATATATATAAGATTAATAGATAAATACTAAGTATGATTTGTTACAATGTAGGATTATATAAGTGATAAGATTAATAGACAAATACTAAGTATGATTTGTTACTATGAAGGATTAGCCACCATTCCATAATAATCGTTAATGGAAGTAATGGAAGCACCAAAATCGCTTATATCGGGTGAAAATTGTGTACCAATTAGATTCAAGATAATTGATTTTTGAAATATATTTTGTTATATAATTCACATCTATACATTGATAATAGATTGAAAAAATTCAAATAGAAAAATTATTCAAGTTCTCATTGGTTAAAGTGAGAGTTATTAATAACTAGTTAAATTCTGGTGGTGCCTATAGTTCCCTGGGAGGAACTAAAAATTATATTTATAGAAGAAAAATAAAATAAATCTACAATTTGTTTTATAATTTCACTTTAACTTTAAATGTATGTTCACTCATTAAGTTGTATTTTTTTACAATCGATTTTTATTTTAGATAGTTGTTTTATAAAATATAAAGATGCATTAAAAATATATTAGAAATATTTTTCTTTATATTATATAGCATTTCATAACATTAAATTAACATAGAATAATTTCACAATATCCTTAACATTCATAACTTAAACCTTTTATACACAATATCAAGTTAATTATAAAAAACACATAAAATTATTTATAAGAAACTTAAATTTTTTAACAATTTAATAAAATATAATTTAATATAATTAAGAAAAATTAAATAAGAATTATAGATAAATTTATGAAATATTGATTTACTTATCAAGAAAAAAATCAATGATAAATTTATTATTATGATAAATTTACTTACCAATCTATTTTAACCATCAAGAAAAAATTAATCATTAGTGATTGCAACATTATTGGCACATCTTTTAAACTGACAAATAAACATTGAAAACACATTTATTTTTTAGTTCACGCCAAGGAACTATAGGTGACCCTTTTCCTTAACAAGTTATTAATAACATTTTAATAAATAAGAACTCAACTTTTTTTCTGTTTGACAAATATTTGTATATAGTTAAAGTAAATATGCAAGATTTTTAACTTTTCAAATTTAAAAAATTAATTTTCCTCAATTTTATTGGCTACAAAACTTTGAGTGATAAGGGCGGATTTTCAGGAAGCATAAATTTTTTTTATTTTTTTCACTTGTAATTAATCTATTTCGTTATTTTGAATCTTTTTATTAGTTCCTCCAGGGAACTATAGGCACCACCAAATCTTAACTAGTTATTAATAATTCTCTTTTTAACCAATGAGATCTGAAGTATTTTTTCTATATTTCAAAATTCAATTCTTTTCAATCTAATTGGAAGACAAATTTCACTTGATATAAGCGATTAATGTGCTTCCATTACTTCCATTTTGAATCTTAACTAATTTTTAGGAGTTTTATTAAATTTAGGTTGTTTATTTCCAATAATTCAATGAGGTAAACCATACTAACTATTTTGAAAATTAAATTACACTATAACGATAAATTACTTTTTATTAAATTACACTATAAAAATAAATTACTTTTCATTAAATTACTTACTAATTACCCCTCACATTGGGTACGTAACATTTATTTACTATTTTCCTTTGCATTATTAAAATAATAATAATAATTAATAAAATTTATACTTTGAATAACAAATGTTAACTAATTAATCAATATAACATCAAAATTCAACTATTTTTAATTACCTTTAATACTAAATTGATTTGTAGCATAAATTTAATTGAGCTAATTCTTTCAAAATATTAATATCAATTACTCAAAAAAATTACTTTTTAATATAAATTAATTAATTATTATTTAAAAATAAATGAATACCTTGTAAATTATTTTTATATTATAATTTAAATAAATTAATACTAATCACCTCTCTTTGTCATAAATTAATTCTAAAACAACACTTATTAAACATATATTTAAACTAACAAATTTTCAATTGCTTTGAAATTTGAACTAACTCTAATTACTAAGATACGTTTTGCAAAATAAATGAATTAAGACTACAATAATTATTTAGAGTAAATACTAATTACTTTTATAAAATATTTATTATTTTTAAAAATCATCTTTAAAATTAACAGTAATTACTTTTAAATCAAATTGAAATTAATATTAATAAATTAATCATTTAAATCAATCACAAATTCTATCATATTTGTTTTAGAAATAATTCACCTTCTATTTACAACTTATATTAATTACTATATATTAGTTTGTGAAATAAAACATGTTAACTAATTAATAATTAATAAGGAAATAAATAACTTTATTATATTAATTAAATAAATAGTCTAAATTTAAAGATTTTTTTCTTCTCATTTAAATTAAAAAAAATGTTTAGTTTTAGCCAAGTTTAAATTTTCATATCCAATTTAAATGTTCATATTAAATATTTTATATATATATATATAAATATATAATAAATTTAAATATTTGTAAAGACAAATATATATATTTTATATTATATTATAATTTTTTTTAAAAATAAATATTAATTAATAATAAAATTAAAATTTTATTAATTTTTTTAAAGTAACAAGGCCATTGGCCTCTCCATGGATTTATGCACACTGTAAATATATATTTTAAATATTTATATTGAATTAAAATAAATATATATATATATATAATTATTATATTTATATATGTATTAATTAGTAATATATATATTTATAACTATATAAATTAAAATTGACATGATTTCCTTTTTTATATTAATATTTGAATAAAAATATTATCATAAAATATTAAAATTTAATTTATTGAAGTAATGAAACGTATATGATTTTAAAAATTGTAAATAAATTGATTGAGTAAAATAATTTAGAGGAAATAATATAAAGAAAAATTATTTTAATTATTAGATTATTTTTTTAATAAGAAAAACATAATTTCCTTCAAGATATTTTCATAAGAATATGGGTTTGAGCCACATAAAATTATTTTAGAAAAAAAACTATCTTCAAAAAAAAATTTAATTTTCAAAGAACATAAAAATTAAATATATGCATTTTAATATTTGAGTCAAATATAGATTTTTAAGAAATATTTGTTTTATATTTTTTTTTAATTGATTCCTCTACTTGTTAAGTAGGAAAGCATAACTAGCTATGCATATTCATCTCAATTCCTTTCAACCTTATAAGTTAATATTCAAGTAGATACCTACTTATCAATTAGGAAAACCTGACAAACTGTGCAGATTGTTTGTAACTATGTTTACCTCAACAAACTCTTTCTATTCCTCTCAATTCCTTTCATCCACACGTGTTCATTCTAAACTATAAAAAATAAACTACCTCATCCTCAAAAAAATTTGGCTACACAACAAGTACAATTATGCTTCTTAATCTATAACATCATGTAATATTATAATCTTATCAAAATATTATCTTTTGACAACTCAAGCATGATCATCCTTAAATTGTTTCAAAAATTTATATCTATTGGATAACATAGTGAATTTGAGCAACTTAGTTTTCCCTAGATTTTGAAAGCAATTATAGTAGCATTGAGCTTAGAGACCACGATGTTGTATTATTATTTTTTTTTATAAAAAGGGGTAAAAACTTTATTGAAAATCAGAGCAAAGCATTACATAACAACAAAGGGCCAAAGCCCCAGGAACCAACAAAAACCACAAGAAAAGCCAGGAACAAAATCACTCTTCCCCAATAGCCCTCCCATCCTCTGCAAGAATCCTCTCCAAATCCTAACATAACTCACGGGGAATCTACTCCCACCCATCAATCTTTCCACCATCAATATTCTCCGATGCCCACTTGGCTAGACAATCAGCTGCCCTATTCCATTCCCTTGGAATATGGACATAAGATACTGACTCCATCAAAGAGCTAACCTGCAATATCTACTGCACCAACATAGCCAACTGCCAGCTAACATCAGAAATCTTCTTTCCATGAAGTAAATTGACCAAGACCTGAGAATCTGACTCACAAATAACCTTACACCACCCTAAAGCATATGCCCGTTTCAAGGAATAGATAATAGCCAAGCCTTCCATCCTATTGACAGTTTGTATCCCTTCATTAGCAGAAAAAATAAAAACCACTGATCCAGAAGAATCCCTACCAACCCCGCCAATCCCAGCAGGTCCAGGATTTCCCCTAGATGAGCCATCCGTATTAATTTTCAAAAAACCAGTAGGAGGGGGCAACCAACTCCCCACCCTTTGAACTTTTTGTTTCACACGCCTACCTCTCCTAATGCAAGCAGAAGCTGAAGATAGCCCCTGAATACCCAGCCGGTCAACCATCTTAGCATCTCCTTTCTCTAACGACAACATAATATCACCCTTAGCTTCAACTGTCTCCTGGATCATTCCCACAACTCTAGACCAAACTTGTTGAATCCCCAAATTTTCACCTCGAAAGGTTCTTCGATTCCTTTCCAACCAAACTTGCCAAAGTAGAAAGATGGGACCAACATACCAAACATCCTGCAAGAAAGAGGCTGAAGAGGGGGGCCTCCCCAGACTAGTCCAAAACTCCACCAAGGAGGAGGCATGAATGCAAGGGCTTTTCCAAACACCCCACCAGAAATTCTAGATCTGTAAGGTGAAGGAACAACGAAAGAACAAGTGAGGAGAGTCCTCCTCCCCACACCCGCAGAGAACACACCTAGATGGGCCTGAGAAACCTCTCTTTCAGATATTATCCCAAGTCAAACACCTATTCCAAGCCAAAGTCCAAATAAAGCAATTACACTTTGGCCAAGAAAACTTATTCCAAACTTTCTTCCACCAATGAACCTCCACCCCCTCATTCTGTTGGGAAAGCACCTCCTGATACCCAGAAGAAACAGTGTAAGCACCCTTGGGGTTAGGAGACCAAGCCAACACATCCTGATCCATGAGGGAGCTACAACTTCGACAAGAAAGAATATAATGAAGCTCAGCGCACTCCTCCTCCATACCAACAATAGGCCATTCCTCTGGATTCTTCCATCTTGCCTCCACCAACTGCCCCTGGGAGGAAAGAGACTTAAAGTTGCACACCCTCGACCATCCTGCTTCACAGAACCTCTGGCACAAAGTAAGAAAATGAGGATACTGAGAAACAATGGGAGGGTGGCCATCCCAAGCGTCATGCCAAAAATGTGCCTCTGAACCGCTCTTGCATATCCAGAATAAGCCACCCTTAACGAGTGCAACCCCTTTCTTGAGAGTATTCCAAATCACAGATCCCTTCCCTGTCAAGCTATAACGAGGGATATCACTTTGAGGAATCCCTAGAAAGTACTTTTGAGTCAAAATTTTGGCCCACACCCGATCCTGTTCCACACACCAACGCCAATACAATTTAGCAGCCAGAGCCATACCAGACAACAATGACTGCTGTAACCCAAGACCACCAAACTGTTTAGGGCTACAAACAACATCCCATCTAACAAGGCTCCACTTGGAAGATAATAAACTACCAGCCCATAAAAATTGTCTTGCTAAGGAATCAAGATCCCTAACAAAGCCCATTGGCGCCACCTGAATCATACACCTATAAAGAGGGAGAGCTTGAACCACAGATTTGAGCAGCTGAACCCGACCCGCAAAAGACAGCCAGTGAAGGGTCCAATGAGTGACTTTAACATGAAATTTTTCTAGAATAGCCTGCCAAGAATCCCTAGACTGCCTACCAACAAAAATAGGGATCCCAAGGTAGGTCAGCGGGAGATCCCCAATCTGAAATCTGAGAATATGAGCAATTCTCCTTTGAATGGAGTTCAAAGTATTGAAGAAAAAAATGGAAGACTTGCCCTCATTAATTGACTGGCCTGATGCAGCAAGATAAATATCCAATACCTTGCGCATGTTTGAAGCCTCCCTAATAGTAGCCATGCCCATCAAAGCTGTGTCATCCACAAACTGTAAGTGAAATTGCATTGGTAAGCCACCTCCCCATTGCCATCCTTGAATGAAACCCCCCTCCACATTCCTTTTTATCAACCGTCCCAAACCTTCCACCAAAAGAAGAAACAAGTAAGGAGAGAGGGGGTCACCTTGTCATAAACCCCGAGAAGCACCAAAGAGTTCAGAGTGCTCCCCATTAATCAAAACAGAGAAAGA
The DNA here is from genome assembly GCA_007258455.2 of Sequoia sempervirens. Classification (NCBI taxonomy): domain Eukaryota; kingdom Viridiplantae; phylum Streptophyta; class Pinopsida; order Cupressales; family Cupressaceae; genus Sequoia; species Sequoia sempervirens. The sequence goes on along the minus strand of VDFB02192509.1, from coordinate 9,935 downwards.
AACAGAATTCACACAACTCATAACCCAGCGAATCCACTCCTCCTCAAAACCAAAGGCCCCCAGAACTTTTTGGAGGAAGGACCATCGAACTCTGTCATAAGCCTTGGCCATGTCAAGCTTGATGAACATAGCCTTATCTTTGGAATTGGCCATAGAATGAATAGTCTCTGTAGCAATAACCACACCATCCAAAATCTGGCGGCCCACCACAAAACCACTCTGTTCCTCAGAAATCAGCAGCGAAAGCCACTTTTTTAACCTATCAGCAATCAACTTAGAGATAATTTTATATATAACATTGCAAAGAGAAATGGGGCGAAATTGACTTAACTGATCAGCCCCATCACCCTTGGGAATTAGAGCAAGGAAGGTAGAATTTAGGGCCCAAAGCATTTGCTTATTCTTCTGAGACTCTTGAACAACTGCCAATAAATCCAGCTTGATAATCTCCCAAAATTCCTGGAAGAACTCAATCGGGAAGCCATCCGGACCAGGAGCTTTACCCTTCTTCATCTGGAAAACAGTCTTCTCCAACTCCTCCAGCGAAACATCCCTCATAAGATGCTCCTTCATCTCCCAAGAGACCAAAGAAGGAATACAAGAGAGGACCTGAGCCTCTTCAATTGAGTCCCCCTGCGAGTCCTCCTTGAATAAAGAAGCAAAATACTGCACAGCTTCATTTGAGATATCCTGAGTAGAAGAAAGAACCTCTCCCCTGTCAGTCACCAAAGTTGAGATAGAATTACCATGACGTCTGGCCTTCACCGAATTGAAGAAGAAGGCAGTATTCTTGTCTCCCTCCTGAAGCCACTCAATCCGAGATTTTTGTTTCCAGTAGATTTCCTCCCTCAGCTCCCACTCCTCTAGAGCTTTCAATGCCCTAGCCTCATCTCGCAACAAATCCTCAGACACCCCATCCTCCCTAATCAACCTAGTAATACCATTCAGCTCAGCTTGTGCAGCAAGCTTTGCATGGTAGATGTTTCCAAAGCAATGTCGGTTCCATCGTTTAAGCTGATACTTAACATATTGAAGGAGCTTAGAAAAATTATACATTGCAGTACCATAAGTAGGTCTACCATACCTCCACCATTCAGCAACACATCCATAAAGGTCAGGGTCCCGCAACCACATTAGCTGGAATTTGAAGGTTGGTGTTCGAGGCATCTGAGCAGAAGAGATAACTAGCTTTATAGGCCAGTGATCCGAACCTCTCTAGTCTAATATCTTAGAACTAGAAGACCACATTCCCCCAACCCAAAAGGAGGAGACCATGAAACGATCCAGTCTTTCAGCAATGCAACTATCACCAACCCTTCTGTTGTTCGAAGTAAATTGACCATTGCTAGGTTTGATATCAACAAGATTGAGAGCAGATATGTTGTCCTGAAACAACAATGCAGAAGGCTCTAGTCTTGCAATACCACCCCGTTTCTCAGCTAATTCGGTAATAGCATTAAAGTCCCCTGCAATGATCCAAGGATGATAGGGAAATAGGCTACGAACAAAACGAATATGTGTCCATAAAAGAAGCTTACCCTGGAACTCAATAGGTGCATAAACATTGGAGAAAAGAACAAACTCTCCCGACTCAGGACACGAGGCAACCATGGATAAAGAGGACTTGAAGGATAACCACCACAAAGGTTGAATCTTCTGAGGGTTCCAGAAACAAGCCACATCCCCTGAGAATCCCTGAGCCCCGATACACTGGCATTGACCATTCTTCCACAACTTAGGCACTAAACCCATCATGCACTCAATAGATAACTTGGTCTCCTGAAGAAAAAGAACATCAGGAGAATGACTTCTTACCAACTCACGAACAACTTTTTGTCTAGGGCCACTGTTCAAGCCCCTTACATTCCATGAAATAATGATCATTTCAAAGGAGTCGAAAAATGAGAATCAAGGGTCTTAACAGATCCTGACTCCACCAAAGTCTCCCCCATCATCTTAATCTTTTCCAAATCTTTCTTCCTGCCAAGTTTAACACTTTTCTCCGATCCCCCTTCTTGCCATCCTTTTGCAAAATGCCCAGTTGAGGAGAAGGCTTGCTACTCTTAGCCACATCCAATCCAACATTTCGTGCAGAAAAAGACGTGCTTCCATCCCCCTGCCCCAACTCAACATTTGGACCCGACATCACCTGGGCCCCAACCTGCACATTAGTGACCATAGGTATGGCAGACCCCTCCTGTGGAGCAGGAGGCGTAATGGAAGTGTGATCCTCCAGGCCAGAACCAACCACACCCGGATCCACACTTAATAACCCTGGATTAACTTCTTGCTGACCCAAATCATCCAGGACCTCAAACCTGTTAAAAGTATCCTCATCTTGTCTCTCCATTAGAGTCCTCTTTTGACCTCTATTCCGGTTACGAGCCTTAACAGGAACAAAACCCTCAGCATCAACACCCTCAACAGAAATAGGATTCTTCCCCTTATCAACATCAGAATTGTTACGAGGAGGAGGTGGAGGCTAAGGCACCACAGGCTTAGCCTTCGGGCATCTACGCAATAGGTGACCATATTCATGACAGAGGCGACATCGGAAAGGAAGGGTTTCGTAATCCAATTTTTGTACCCAAGAATGGGGACCCACACACATATCAAAAGCATCTGGCAAGGGCCTACTCAAATCAATTTCCACACAAATTCAAGCAAAAGTCATTACTTTCTTACCTAGGGTATGTGTCGAAGACCCCACCGGCTTCCCAAGCATTGAAGCAAGCATGTGCAGAACATCCTCACGACAACATTCAATTGGAAATCTGGGCAACCGAACCCACACGGGAACACAATTCGGAAGCTCCTCCGAGGGATTAAAGCCTGCATGCCATGGATTGATGAATAACCCAACTTGGTTATGAAAATAGGGCCCCCCCTCAAAAACCCTATTGCGATCAGCCAAGCAGATAAATGTGACCATGAAAAAATTATTTGCAAGCAGCGTGACCTCCATTTCACCCTCTGGCTCCCAAGTCCTCCGAGCCCAAGTTTCCAAAAATTGTAGAGACACTCTCATTCCCAAAAATTTGTAGTACAGAGAATGCTTTGAATAATACTCAATATCCTCGGCAATCATCTCGATCAGAATCACCAATTTAGGTCTCTCTTTGCAACGCTCAAGGCAGCCATTAATCTTTGAGATCCGAGATCCACCAGATGAATTCGATTCCATAGACCCTGTATTCGGAGAGAAGAGGGTGTTTTCAAAAACCCTTGCTCCTTGTCTTGGCGATTTCAAGCCCACCACAGCACGGAAATCCATGTCGGGCGCAACCCCAGATGGCTCACCCTGAGACATAGTCGCCAAATGGCCTGGGGAAAACATGCATAGGAAAGATCTGGCCCCAGACCTAGCAGAGTAGAAAAAACCCTCCCGCACAGGAAAAATGACCAAACACAACCAAGACAGAGGTTCAAAGAATAGCCACAACAAAAAGATTAACCCCCCACAGAACGAAACAGACGCCCACCCCAACCTTCGCACAAACAGAGAAAGCAAACACAAGCTAGGGCTCGGATGCCCTAGCTCGGCTCCTTGCAGTTGCAGACCGAAACGCCATCCGCCAAACTCTGTGGTGAATCCACCACAATGTTGTATTATGACTAAAACAATTTTTTTCCTTTAGATGGACTTGACAGCATATGTAGAGAAGCATGAATTTGTTTTCTATGTAGTCCTAGATGAGCATGTCACAAATGATGATGTGAACTAATGTACCCATGCCATTGTTCTCATTTGGAGTAAAATCATTATATCATGCTTATAACTATCCTTGATTACGTCTATCAATAGATTGCCTAATCTCCATTGAGAATGTCATAATCTAAAAATATTGTCAGGTGAATGGCATAATCTATAAAAGGGGTTAGATATTACTATTATTAACACCTAGAGTTTTCACATGGTACACCACTATTGTAGTCGATGTAATACAAATTTGGTCGGAACATTTATCTCTCTTAATGGTGTCATAAGTTCTATCTTAATGTTGATGACTAAAAGCAAACTGGATGTTGAAAGAGTGTTGGTTAAACTTGAATTTTTATGGTATGTCATACTTCTATGGTTTGAATTAGTGTTATGATTAGGGTCAAGTTCAAGTCATAGTTAGGGTTTATTTAGGCTTATTTTGGTTAATCTTACAATTGGGGTTTAACTAGAATGCTAATTGAACCCTAATTTAACCCCTACAATAAGGTTCAATTAGAGTCAGGCTTTGAGTTCAATTAGGGTTAGGGTTGGCATTCAATTAGTGTTATGATTAGAATCAAGTTCAAGTTATAGTTAGGGTTCAATTAGGCTTATTTTAGTTTAGTTTACAATTAAGGTTTAATTAGAGTTAGGTTTATGGTTCAATTAGGGTTAAGGTTAGGGTTCATTTAGATTAAGGTTCAAGTAGGGTTCAATTAGGATTTAATTAGGGGTTATGATTATTGTTTAAATAGGGTTAGGGTTAATGTTAAGTTAGGATTAAAATTATTAATCTACAATAAAACTTGAAGCTAAGGTTAGAGCTATGGTAAGTGGTAGAGTTAGGCTTAAATTAGGGTTTAATAAAGGGTAGGGTATAATAAGGGTATAATAATATTGGTTAATTTTTAAGTCATGACCATGCTAGATGCCAATTTGGTTTAAAAGACCCTTGTTTTCAAAGCCCACAAGACATTAATTTCTATATACCTTAGATATTGTTCATATTTATTATCATTGTGTTTGACCTCATGAGAATGCTTCAGAGTAAAGTACACCTTGCGAATCCACCTACACCTTGGGGTGGTATTATTGAATGGTTGTATCCGGTTCATAGCTCCGGTCAAAAGCGTTTACCCCTTGAATAAAAAAAAATATATATAGAAAATTAAAACTATTGCTTCTACTTTTGTATGATCCTAGTGCTAAAAGAGAATACCAATTAGTTGGTCATGTTTCCTATGAAGAGGATTCAAGAATAACTTCATCAATTAATCCTCTACCTTGTGGTCTTGGTCTAATGAATATTGCTATGCTTTTGTCCACTACTCTACAATCAACAAAACAAGCATATGGGTTCAATTGAGATTTTTGATGTTTGATCCAGGCCTTTTGCAATACACAACAAATACAAACAAAACTATTCTAAAACTTCATGGCAGGAAATTCACTGCTCTACAGCTCTTGTTATATTATAACATTCATAAATTAAACCTTTTTATACACAATTTCAAGTTAACTATAAATTGTATAGAGTTTAGATTTTCTATATCTCTCATATATCAACATAGGTAAATTTGAGAATATTTTAAATTATATAATTTCAAAAAAAAATTGAATGAATTTATAGAAGATTATTTTTATTAAAGTGATAGAATCTAATCCCAATACTAACATTAATTATAAGTCTAACCATAACCCCCAACCCTAACACTAATTAACTTCAAACCTAAATTCTAATTTATATCCAACCCTAAACATAACTATGATTCTAAAACTAACATTAATGAAACTCCCTAATTGAACCATAAACTTAACTCTAATAATAACCTTGCCCCAATTGAACCCTAACATTAACCCCAAGCTCTATCATAGAATCTTACCCCAACCCTAACCCTAATCCTAATAGAATCCTATACCTAATTTTAATTAAAGTCTAACCCTAATCTTTAAACTAATTAACCCATGTTTAGGGTTAGGGTTCAATTAAGGTTAGGTTGAATTATGGTTATGATTAGGGTCAAAATTCAAACAAGATTATGGTTGGAGTTTAATTAAGGTTGCTATTCACTTAGGGTTAAGGTTCAATTAGTATTCAATTTGGGTTAGGGATCAATTAGGGTTATAATTCAATTAAAGTTCAATTAGTATTCAATTTGGGTTAGGGATCAATTAGGGTTATAATTCAATAAGGGTTTAATTAAGGTCAGGGTTAAGGTTAGTCTTAAATTAGGGCTAGGATTGTAGTTAGGGTTCAATTAAGGTAAGGGTTATTGTCTATTTTAGGGTTAGGGTTCAATTAGAGTTCTCTAGGGTTTTGATACAATTAGGGTTACGATTAAAGTTCAATTAGTGTTAGAGTTAGGGTTATAATAGGAGTTCAATCAGGTTAGGTTCAAGGTTTAATTAGTGTTAGAGTTAGGGTTGCAATAATAAAATTTTCCATAATGATATGGAAAGGCATTCAATTGGATTCATATAAAAATGCATAAATAAGAATTGGTAATTAAGAATTCTCTAGAACTAAAGTTATAACAACAAATACAATCCTTAGCTTAATCATTTGTTCTTGTTAGGGATGGGATAAGAATTTAATGGGTCCAACTAAGACTTAGGAAATAAAACCCTGTAGAGGAAATAAAGCATTAAAATCAAAGTTAGGTTTTAATTTTAATCCGGTGACGTAAGCCTAAGCCATTAACTCCAATGGTCATGTCGCTGACGGCTTAGCCAAAGCATTTCATTAAATACTAACCGTGCAATGTGTAGGTTTTCCAAATTCGAAGATATGGGAGAAGATCTCGATCGTACCCTGCCAACTCGCAGACCTAAGGTGTCACCCTGTTATTTGGATCGAGTCAGCAAAAGGCAGATGTGTGTCCTGTATGGAATGTGGGGCCCAATCTCCACTATTGAGCTCATAACCCGTGGTTTTAGATCGACAACGAAGATCAAAAGCTATTGTAAATCTTTGCTGTTCTAGCTAGCAAGAGGAAGATGAAGGTTGGTGAAGCATTAATGAATTATTCCTTGCTTGTGTAGACATGTCGATCTCAATCTATGTGAAGATGTTGTTGTTGTCAATCATGAAGGGTGATCTTTGGATTCTCATGTAGCTCTAGTTAAACGGTGATAGTACATACACTGCCAAATTGCCATGTTTGCACATGCATGTTTATTAAGCATTGATGAAGGTTGCCATTACCTCACACAATAAATAGAAGAGGAATTTACTACTAATAGTGTCATTCTTGTAGCAGTTAGAACACTTTGTGGGTTCAGTCTAATCAAGTTTGAGTGCTTGTCTGAGAAGAGAAAATGAGTAAATCAGTAAGGAGGTTTGTTCGTTTGAGCTCACAAAAGCTCGGTCCTGCTATTCAGGAAGGTACTTTGGTTGACAAGCCGAACTTGTGCCCACTAGATGCGATAGAAGGTTGCGAATTCGAGGCGTTCTTTGCTCAAGCGGTAGATGACAAAGGCAAGCAGTCGGTGTGCTCTACTACTAGTGTCGGTAGGAAAATAAGGTATGGGCATGGCTACTCTAGATGCCAACACTCACCCATTGACCTTACGAGCAACACTTTTGATGATGTAACCGAGACCAACTCCGACTACTATCGGTATTTACCTCTCTTCAATCCGCGATCTATTCTCGATGATGAAAGAGATAGCTATAAGTGCCATTGGTTATTTAAAACCATGGGACAGCCGACTCGAAGCGTATTGGGCAGGAATGATAAAGAGAGCGGTGAGAGTCTACTGTATTGGGAAAAAACTAGAAGCGGGTGTGTATACCAGGGTCAGAGTGTTGGTAAGGGAATGGTGGCAGGTAAATAAGAAGTTGCTGTGGTGCCTTCGTGGAAATTTGGTTTCCTTGCATTTTTGTGTGGATAGCGACAAGGGGATTTTGATGATAATTTGTGTCCCCTTTTCTTTTAGATTTCCCCAGTTCATGCGCCAGGATTTTGATGACAATTTGTGTTCCCTTTTCTTCTAGCTTTCCCCAGTTTGTGCGCCACCATGTTTTGCAGATTCAACATGTGGGAAGTTTTGACAGGAAATTCAAATGCAAATGAGATTTTGTTCAAATTAAAACCCCAGGCAGACCGACTCGAACCGTATTGGGTAACAACTAGAAGCGGGCGTGTATACCAGGGTCAGAGTGTTGGTAAGGGAATGGTGGTGGGTAAATAAGAAGTTGTTGTGGTGCCTTCGTGGCAATTTGGTTGCCTGGATTTTTTGCATGGATAGCGACAAGGGGATTTTGATGACAATTTGTGTTCCCCTATTCTTTTACGCTACCCCAGTCCATGCACTATAAATGTTTTGCAGATTCAACATGTGGAAAGTTTTGAAATGAAATTCAAATGCAATGATTTTGTTCAAATGAGAATTTGCGGTGAAATTACATTTGAGCCTGAAGCTTGTTGCTCCCTTGTCATATAAAAGGGAATTCAAGGCTCATTTGTAGGGAGAGAACTGATGAAAGCTCTAGCTAGGTTTTGGAGTTGAATATATGGGTAGAATCTGTCCTTTGATGAGGCCCGATATGCAATGAGTACCATTGGTATTAAAACCCCAAGGGCCGGAATAGAATAGATAATGCTTTGTTTGAGTTTTGGATGAATATATGCAAATTATCTTAATTTGTATGTAGATATGACTTATAAGCATGAATAAATGTATAATTCTAATATATTTTTCTCTCCTTATGTGGATTTGTGTGAATTTTGAATGAAATGTTAATGAAGTTGTCATTCTTCTTTTGATAATTTGTTCAATTGTGTGTCTATGTTTTTGATTTGATTCAAGAAAATCAATTAAATGCTTAAATGGAGTCATAAGTTGACAATTATTTACAAAGGATTTGATAAGTAGTAATATATCAGATAATTGAGCTCCATAATGCAAGGTATTATATGAGGGCCGGGCTTAACCGACACACTGTAAGGGTACACTCCCTTAGATGTCTGGCACCATGTGGGGCCCTCTTAACCCAACCTCTCTCTCGTTTATGTAGCATTTCTTGAACCGCACCATTTCAAATCTATGTTTCCGTAGTACTCCACCATTGCAGTTTACACTTGCCATTCCCGTTCCCGTTCTCCTTCCATAGCTATTCACGTTTTCCGTTTGCACTTTACACATTTGCTCGGTCATTGGATTGGGGGATTTAGTCTTAATCCCACATTCATTTCATTACATGAATTGTGGTGAGTGTTCCTTTTATATTATGAAGTATCGGTTCATTTTCTTTGTTAGGAAATAGAAAAGATTTATCTTTCTTATAACTTTAATAATAACTTTTTAAAAGATTATATCTTATTTATAATATTTATTAATGTTAATTATATTTAATTGTTTATTTTAATGAAAAATGTTTATTATGTTTTATTTAAAAATAATATTATTTTTTATATATTAAATGATTGATATTTAAATTAAATGAATTAAATGTGATGTTTTTTGAGATGTAGATGTTGATTATTTGAAGTGTTAAAAGAGGTTTTGGACTTGATTTTATAAATGCTTTTAAATATGTGAATTAAGTGTTCTTTTCTTTGGTTCAAATATGTGTACAACATAAAACTAGTCTACAAGCTTCAATCTATAATTCCAATAATCAACTACTAAAAAATTAATTTTTGAAATTGATTTTCATCTTTTAACATTTACACTTTATTATGGATTGAAAATGTTTACAAACATCATTTTTTTTAAAATCAAAGGCGGAAAGCCTATATATTTATATATTAATATAATAAGTGAATATACATAGTATTACAAAATCTACTAAATTGTGAGGGCACAGTGTTATCCTCACAATTTAGATCCCTAGATGGTCATGAATAAATGTCTCAAAGTATTGCTTTAGTTCATATCCATGTCTGAGAAACCGAACTAGTGTGCAAATATAAATCTATACCATAAGAATCAACTAGTAAATAATTGATGTTTAGAATTTACATGTGTTGATCTTCTAATATTTGAACCTCAATATAGATAGAAAGTGTTTAGTAACATTTTTAGGGAATATAGATTGAAAGTGTTTAGTAACATTTATAGGGAATGTGCTAAATTGTGAGGATTTTTTTCTCCTCAATTAGAGCCCTAACCAAACCAATTCCATGACATAGGAATAATGATTAGAGACATGATGATAAATTAGAGACATGATGATATATGTTATGAGAAAATGTTATTACATTTTTGTCAATGAAAATGTTCTTTT
>VDFB02192508.1:0-16870 GCA_007258455.2 Sequoia sempervirens | reverse complement strand
TCCTCATGAACTACGGCGGGAACACCAAGATCTTCATGCTTTCTTCCAATCCCTATGACATAGTCCAGCTGGAACACAAGCATTAGTAACACAAAACCAAACATTATAGTAATACCTCCATACCTTGTGTCATAGTTCAACTTCACCTCCAAAGTATGCCCAACAAATGCAAGTGTCACTGTGGCATGCATCACAAACCTTTGAAATAGAGCAGCTACATACTATACCAAAGAGGCGTCAACATGATGAGACTCATCACAAGCAAACTCCTCAAGTGCTCCATGAATGGTCAAAGACCAACCCAAATTTGCATCACTCATATCTCTATCCAATGTGTAGCCATAATACTAGTGGTTGATCCACTAAGTGTGTGCTCCATCATGCAATCCAAGTGTATGTTGTGAGCCTTCAAATGGTCTCCAAAAGAGGTGACACTACACCCTCCTGAAGCAAGCTATGTAAATACTCAAGGAATTCCCTCAAACCTGATTGTTCCACTTGCTTAGCCACCATACAAGGCTCATTCCTCATATGCCAAATGCTTTGAATCTTCTTTGCCTCTGCCATGACATGTACTAACTTGGTCCTCTTGAGTCTTGGACACACAAATAAGACCTCATGAGTGCCAACAATAGAAGAAGACTTCTTACTATCATCCTCATGAGTGGGAGCTGCCAGCTCAAGTTTATGCAAAACCCAAAGACTGTTGTTCCAAATCAGAATATCAGAACAGCTATCATACCTTTCCATAGTGTCTTCATTCGAATCTGCATCCCCTTCTTACTTGCTCTCCTCAAGAGACTTCTCCATTGTTTGCTCCATCATCATGCATTCTTCCCTTGGAAGAAATAGAGATCTAAGTTGTGACTCCTTTTGCCTCTTTTGCTTGATCTAGCTGGTTACAACATTCCTTGACCTCTTGCAAGTGCTGTTTTGCTTCGGCAGCCAACATCTTAGCATTCTTTGCTCTTTGTAGGCAACTGTCACACAATACTTGTGTTCTCTTGACATCCTCTAAGGTATGATGAACAAATTCAGACTTCTTGTGGCTTGAAACTTCAATACCTTCCTTATGCTCCACACCTAAATCACAAGTGCCAATCTTGGAAGATTTTTCTACCTCATTCGCTTCATGTGAAGTGCTTGTTATGAATGAAGGAATAAGACTGCTGTCATGAATCAGAAAATCAGACCTGCTGTCATACCTTATCATGCCATCCTCTAGTTCATAAATCACGTCCTCTTCCTTGGCTTCATGTCCTACAAGTGCAGATCCAAAAAGTGGCTCTAACTGAAAATCACTTGCCTCCAATCTAAATCGGACCTCTACCCCTTTGGCTGTCATGTCATGATATTGTGAAGGTAGGGGATGTTAATGATAATAGACAGCGTCGATATAATGCTCCAGCTTGATAAATTAAATAATAGCCAAGAAGCTATTTAATTTATTTATATATACTTCGCACGAGTTTTGAATAAGTCATATTGAATGAAGATTATATGAGGCCGACCTCATTCATATTATTTACGATTTCTCTTTGGCACAATCTCCTATATTATTCTTGGTGGGCGACTTTATTTTAGAAAACTTATCATCTCTAGCCGACTTGTAATTATTAAGTTCGCACCTCTTCAAGATGTATAAATAAGAGATCACTTTCTCATTTGTAATCAAGCAAGCAAGATCATCTCTTTCCTTCACTTATGTGCGAACTGTTCAAGAAACAAGTGCAAAGTGTTCAAGAGAAAAGTGCGAGTTATTCAAGAAGCAGATTGTAAATTACTTATAGTGCAGATCTGAGTTTCATGAAGAGCAGTTTGTTATTGTCGCCATTATTGGTGCAGAATTTTGGCCTTGTGATTGGCCTCATTGTAAAGTAATTGTTGCCTTTGTTTATATATAAAAGAGATATATTTGTTGCTGGGTTTTTCTCCCTCAAGAGGAGGGTTTTCCCAGGGTATCTGCTGTGTTATTCTGTCTGATTTGAATTGATTTTCTGTGCACTAAATCTGATCATTAAAATTTAACAGGGTACCTTACCTCTTCTTCTTCCATGAATGGGTGCTCATTCATTAGCGCAAGTCCAAGGGATGTCTCCAAAGGAAAATCAAGTGTGTCATGTGCCATAACTTCTGTCCCACAGCTGTAAGCTAAATCTTCATGTGTATAGATGACTTCATCATGGGATCCTCTATGTCCTTCCTCCATGTCTCCACCCTTTGTCATCTTCCAACAAAGCTTATCCTCGTGATCTTCCGATTCTTGAAGAGCCCTTTGAGTGCTCCTCAAAGAATTCATTGTATCCTTAAGCTCAATGGTGAGTTTGTCCACCTCATCTTGTTTTCTTCCCAAAGCATCCAAGTGAATCTCACCGAGTGTAAGGAGATGATCTCTATCAGCAAGTAAGTGTAGGTAGTTTGACTTCAGTACCACCAAAGCCTCCAAGTCATCAAGAGATATACCTCCTTCAAAACCTTCATGTTCCCTTAGTGCCTTCCAACACAAATCTGCCATCATCTTATGAATATCATCAAAGTGGGTTAGGTTGCCACAATCTTACCTTCGTTTACCTTCAATTGTCCTTCGAAGTGATGTGACTTATGAGACCCAACACCTCCATGCAAAAATTTTGTTTGGTCTTCATAAATGTGCACCTTGAAATCAGCTTCCTTCACGGCCTCTTCTTCATTACATCCATGTGTGGAAATTAGATCATCATCATGCTCCATCAAAATAATGAGTAGTCTTCTACTTCGTGATCTTCCTCAATGGCTGATCTAGAAAGAGTATGCACAGCTATAACCTCCTTAACCACCAAGGGATCCTTCAAATCTAGCAATGTCAAATCAATCTTATCCAATTCACTTTGTTCACTACATACTGAACTTTCTGAATTGCTCACATTTGTATGGGCAACACCCAACTTAGGGACACCCAAACCACAATTTGATTCCTTGCCAAAATGATGTAAAGGTGATGAAGCAATGCTAGGCTCAATTAATGAAACATCACAAGAACCCATACCTTCATATAACTGGTTTGACAATCTCCATGGCGGTATCTTCTTCAATCTTCATGTGCTCTTCATTTGTAGCTTCAATACGTGAATCTCCTTTGTCCTTGTCCTCATAAGGCTGAAGTAAACTTTTGAACATGTCTTCTTTAGGGCTGCATGCTGACTAATTTTGTCCTCCTCATAATTACTTGTAGGCTGCAAGTCACAAACAAGTACTTCTTCCTTCTCTAACCTTTCTTCAATGATAACTTCTGATTTTTTTGTCTCTTTCCTGAATTTTCTGATATCTTCATGTATTCTCATGTTATTCCTATTTTGTGACATTTGACCAATGGATGTAAGCAACGGTCGTTGTGACTGTCTAAAACTTTGCATCATTTGGTTCAAGATATTTTCAACACTTGACTACTCATGCTTCTTTGGTTTCCTTTCTTGCTTGTTTTTCTTCTTATCCTTCCGTTAATTCATAAATTGATTCAAGGTGATTGCATTCCTAACCTCTGCTGAAAGTGTATTGTACTCATCATAGGCAACCATTACACCATCAATCACATGTGTTGCCATAACTCCAAAACTTTTTGAATCACATGCCCAACAGGCTGGCAAGATGCATGGCTCTGATACTACTGAAATATCCCAACTAGGATTTTGCACTAAGATCTGATTTTGAAACTCAAAATTCTGCCCTAATCTTCTGCACTTTTAATTTTCTTCTCAAACCCTAGATTCTAAAATGAATTTTCTTATTTCAAACAAGTGTGAACAGCAAACATATATGCTTCCAAAATGCTCAAGCACAAGCAAATATAATTATATTTATCTTTTCAACCACGAACATAACCAGCAATGAACAACCGTAGAATGATCACCAAAACATGAAAGAAGTCTGATTTCAAATTGTCTAATCTGCTGCTATAAAATCAGAATTATTGTCCATGCAAGAACATCACAAAATGGGCTCAAACATGCCCAAAATTATTCCAAAAGTCTGCTGCTACCAATCAGACATGAAATTAGGCTAGTACATACCAAAATCAATAGCAAATGACCCAAGAAATTGATAGAAATGATCTCCCAAGGGCAGCGCTCCAATTAGGGCATGAAACCCTATGTCTTCCACTCTTCAACAACAAGGAGATCTGCTCCAAATCTGATCGCTCAGGTCTGCAATAAGTCTGCTAGGGTTTTACTGCTCCAAAATGACAACAATTGATGCACAACAATCTTCCGAACAACTCCAAATGATGGTACTCAAAATGTAGGGCAAAACCCTAAGCAATGATGACAATAAGCACCAAAAAGCACTCCACAAACAATGGTGAATTAGGTTTGATCTGTTGCTGCTACAAATCTGAAGATGTTATCAAACCCTAACTCCCATCAAACACCAAAATTGCCCTCCAAAAGCAAGGTGCTCCTTCTCTAGGTAGTGGCGCTCAAACCTAGGGTGAAACCCTATCCAATAGGCAACAAATCTCGCCAAATGATGTCTTCTTCCAATCTGATCTGCAAATCTGATTTGGAATTTTGTGTTTCTTCTTCGCCAAATAGCAATGAAGCACAAGTAGACCTCCATGATGAAGTCTTCCCAAGATGAACTAGGTTTTCGTCCAACTCACCCACAATTTGCAAAGGTTTTCGTCCTTGGAATAGTTGCAACAAGTTGTTGAATCAAACTAAGATAATATGCACCATCATGAAATGTCTTCCAACGAACTTGCATTTATATCAAACTTAACCTTTTCCCTCCAATTTGGCCAACACAATTTGGGCACCCAATTCCCCCTTTTAAATTTGAATTTATTTCTTTTTTAAAAATCTACAAATGTGGCGCACTTTTCCATAAATTAAAATATTATTATTTTATTGCTTTTTCCCTCCTTTTATCTCCCAAAAGTGGTCGCCCAGCCTCATAGAAAAATTATAAAAATAATTTGGCTTCACATAAAATAATAATAAATTATGGGAAATTAATTCCCAAGTCCACTAAGCCAAACAAAAAAAATTGAGCCATAAAGAATTATTTTTTCTAATTATCCAAGGTTCAAACCACAAATTTAGGGACATTACACTTTTGAACCCTTATGCAATGTATACAACAAGTTGGAGAATGCTGAGAAAATGTGTGTTGTACACCTTGCACAAGAAAAGAAATATTTTGATTATCTAGAATAAATATTTATGTGTGCTGCATATTTGGAGATATGTTTAGCCACACTAAATATTTATTCCGGTCCACTTGTAAAATTGTATTGTAACATTGGTTAGATATTTTATGTGTGAGTTGCACATTGGGAAAACATTTAATTCTGAGAAAACTTGCTAACAAAAGGGAAAACTTAGTACCAAAAAGTAAATGAGAGGGACATGTTTTTGTAAGCTCATGGTATTAAACACATGGTTTATATAATACCACTAGGTATTTTGTGCAAACTTCTTCATATAAAAGCAAGTACATGAGTAGTTGTTGAGGTTAGCTATCATAACCTTTGGCTCGTTGGCTAAGGTTGATTGAGCTCTCTTATAAGTATATATTTATAGCATATGGATGTGTGGTTGCATTGTTACTCATTATACTTAAACACATCGAAGATGCATTGGAGGAGCTTAATATTTCAAAACTATTTATGGTGACTCTATAAGTGTATTGTAATGTTTCATTGTTGAATAATAAATTGAATGTGGATGCTTTTGGAAGCTAAGTTTTTCGCTCATGAGGGATTTTAAGGGTATATCACATGTCATCTTGATGGTATGTTTGTCTATTCTTTTGGGTAGTGGATCCTAAGTGCTTGCTTGCATTTTTTTTCTCTTGGGGTTATGTGGAAATATTTTATTGTGGCTGCAATTTTTCCATTCAAGATGCAGATATTTGTCATCTTGATGCATTCAATATAATACTTGGGATTCCATATATATATATATATATATATATACTACAAATTAAAATTATAATATATTTATATTTATTAATTTCTAATATATTTATATAGTTATTATAAATATTTTCATATATTTTTAATATTATACATACATACATATCTATATTACTATTGTACCTATCCATATTGAACCTAAGGAGAAAATTTTTATCATACCAACCTATCGATCGCATACCCAAGCAGGCAACTTAAGTGCACACTAATCATCAAACACTACAATATTTGCAGACACAAGGCAAACTACAACAAGCACGACACTAAAAATAGTAGATTCTTACAACAATTTTATTCGGTAGTAAAAAGTAAAAAAAGAACCACTATTGTGGTGATGGATATGGTATTTAGGCCATCTATTTCCAAACCAATTTTGGTTATGGTGACACAAATAGAGCTTTTTACAAAGAGACATATGTTGATGAATATGTAAATAATGAAGACTTTGGGAAGAGGTTCAAGGAACTTCAAACTCAAGGAGTTGTAAAAATCAATCAAGACTTCTATCTCAAAAAGTGTTTGCTTTACAAGGTAGGAAAACTAGGTGTGCCAAAGGCACAAAGGATTCTTCTGAAGAGGGAAGGTAGCAAGTCACTTCAATGTTACTAAAATAATGGCTCATTTGCAAAGGTATGTGTTTTGGCCCAAAATGCAACAATGTATGTTAGAAGTTACAAATTTTGTTACACTAGCAAATCTAAGACAAGAAAGGAAGGAATGTACTTTGCCTCTACCAATCACCATAAAACCATGGGAAAGTATCTCCATAGACTTTGTAGGAGGATTGGCTACAAGTAAACATGGACATGATTATTTGTTTCTGATATTTGATAGGTTTAATTTAAATTTGTATTCTAACCTCTTACAAAAAGACTATCACTGGTCAAAAAGCTGCTGAAATCTTCTAGTTTAATGTATGGGTGCACTTTGGACTTCCCAAGTCCATTACTTCAGATAGAGACACAAGGTTTGCTAGATATTTTTTGTCCACTTTGTGAAGTATGAGGAATACAAAGCTCAAACAAAATATTGCTCTACCCCCACAAACAATGGCCAGAGATAGGCAACAAGACCTTGGTGTAACTCAAAAGGGGAAACAACAATAAGTGTCCTAAGACTTTGGATGATTCACTTCTCGCATTCGGTACTCTTCTAATGAAGCAATTCATTCTTCCACAAATGAATCACCTTTTGAGGCATGCATGTAGTATCTTCCCTCAAGTCCACTTTGATGTAGCTTTTGATCAACAAAAAGAGCAAGTACAACAAGAAATACTAGTGGC
Organism: Sequoia sempervirens; assembly: GCA_007258455.2. Classification (NCBI taxonomy): domain Eukaryota; kingdom Viridiplantae; phylum Streptophyta; class Pinopsida; order Cupressales; family Cupressaceae; genus Sequoia; species Sequoia sempervirens. The sequence continues at coordinate 9,634 of VDFB02192508.1, read as the reverse complement.
TAAAGTTTGGCTTTCCATGGATAAAGAATGACTATAGAGACATATAAAGAAAATCTATAATGTCCCCTTTTGGGATACTCTTTAAAACAGTAATATTCCCTTAAAATATAATAATAGTTTTATCAAAGATTACAAAATTATGATATATATTCCAGTCAATAAATGATAGCACAATACCTAAAGTTGATCAAATCATGAATTCTTTGGAAAGACTTTGCAAAACTGTTGAATTAAAGGACCTTGTCCCTAAATCAACAGTGACAATACCAAGGACACCGTCCCTAGCTTGTCAAGGGCATGAAAAGACCCTGTCCTTCCAACCCTTAGCCCACCATGTGAGCTGAGATCCCGTCCAATTTACAAATACTACCTAGAATTCAGAATTGATAACTTGATGTATTTGCTAGACATTGCTGATTTACATTTCTTGGTGGATTGATAATTCAATCCTTAAATAATACTTGAATGCTCTATGAATGATTCTTGAGTGAATTCCTGCAATTATATATGGCTGAATGACTAGTTGTTTGTAATATAAAGTTCTGAATTCATATGCTGAATTGCTTGTGAGTTGATTGTAATTTTTTAATTTCTGAATGATGCTTGAATGATTTGATGGACTTATTGTTGTTTTCTTGATTCATACTTTGATTGCTTGATTTCTTGATGGATAGACAAGTGATGATTGCTCATTGAATGTCAATGAACTGATTTGCCCTTAATATCCATTTCTTGAAAGAGTCACCACCCTTTACAATAAATGAGTCACCACTGTTCATTGTTGCCTTATAAGAATAATAATTTATTTCCAAATTGATCAATTGATTGATTCCCCATTTGATGGATTCTCCACAAGGAAATGATCTCCCTTTTATATCTTATTATTGAGGGAATCACAACCTTTCATATTTGAAGGAGTCACAACCTTTCAAATTAGGAGTCACAATCTTTCACTTTAGAAGGAGTCACATAATATTTATTCTTAATTGTTTTTCTCCTTCACTCTCAAGGAAATAAATTCTCCTTTATACCTTATTGGTGAAAGAGTCACCACCTTTCACCATCGCTGCCCTTGGAAGGGTTACAATACTTCATCTCTAATCGCTGCCATAAAAACTCTTAATTTAGTTTTAGTTAAATCCTTTAATAGAATCACTAGCATCTTGGCACCACCTTTATTTAATCTGCCTATGTTATAATTTTAAGGGGCTGTGATCATGGTACTTGGTGGGGGCATGATGAAATCAAGCCACTAAGATATTGGTCTTTCAGTATTTTGGAGCCCATTGGTGAAAATGCATCCAAAATTGATCTAACTCCCTTTGTAAAGATTCACCCAATTGTGAATTGTGGAAACTTGTAGCTTTATGAGCCCTCCATTCTCAATGAAGAACAAAAATAGCCACTACTGTAATGTCCCCTTCTAGCTAGACTTCAGTATTTCAGTGGGATTAGCCTATCAGTCAACCCTCGTAGGCTAATGGGATTGGATAGAGGGTCTTTGTGGCAGAAACTTGGTCAATTGATGGTTTTATCCTTCTCCAGAGTTCATTGGGGTTCAAGCTTGGCTTTTGCAGAGGTTTCAGGGCTCAGTTTCTCATACTTACTATTTATAGTAAGTCATTCAACCAAGGTTTCTATTTATAGTAGGGCTCTAGAATGTGCTATATTGGCGGTGTCAATCTTAGTATTCAATTGGCTTGGAGAAATAAGGGGTTTTGCCTAAGTTATAATGTTTAATTATTATTAAAGGCGACTTTAATAATAATTAATATTTTTATGTTATATTATAACGTTATATTTGCACTTTATGCTTGAGGGTCAATTCATCATTAAAAGGGGGCCATTTTAATTAAGCGCTTGGGCGCCAATTTCAAGGAGTTTATTTATTATTTATAAAGTTTTTCAAGGAGTTTATTTATTATTTATAAAGTACAAACTTTATAACATTTTAAAATGATTAAAAAGGCAAAATGGGGGTCGAACTCTTTGAAGGGAGTATATAAGCAGCCAAGAAGAAATCGAAATCATCCATTGAGCATTTGATAACTTTATTTCATGACTTCTATTGGCGTTGGAGAACAAGAACAAGGGTTTTTGCATTTTCCGGAGCTTTTCGGCATTGGAGAGTGTAGCTTCTTTAGTGTATCAGCATTCTGAGGTTGCGAGACTATCAACTGAAGATTGCTTAACTGTTGGCTTCATCCAGGAGTCAAGTTTGAGCAGATTGGAGAAATATTTCAAGGGTTCTCAGGCTTATTCATCATTGTGAAGGGCGAACATATTAAGAAGCTGCATTTTGTGATTGTTGGCACTTATTCCAAGGCCGTACCATTCTGTCTTTACCAGCCATACCTCTTGAGCAGCAAGGCGTGTTTTCTCTAGGGCAAATCGATTTGCCGTTTTGGCTTATTCCTCCTCTATGATTGGCATCTTTTCTAGTTGAGGCATTAAATTGAGTAGTTTGGAGGTGGAGAAGTTCTTATTTGCAGCAGCTTGAGCTCTATATCAAACATCTTTATTGCTGCCAGGCACTCAGTTTTCAGATATAATAAACTATCTTCTTTTCCGAGTATTCCCTCTTTGTAATAGAAAGATAATATCATCTATTGAAAATAAAGATAGCCGTTTCAACATATTCATTAATAGTTTTTTATCTTCTATTTAAGCATTTCCTTTCAGCACTGTAGTTTTCATTTATGCATTATAATTTCAAAAATACAAAAAAAGCATATATACTGCAAAAACACAAAAAAAATTATAAAACCCAAAACATTCAAAACACACTTTCAGCAGTCAATATTCAGCAGTACAGGCTTTCAGTTATTTGGGAGAACATAGAGTTCTTACAATGGTATCAGAGCGATTTCCTGCCAGCCTTAGGGTTTGAGTCCAACTCCGTTTGATGCAACAAAGTGGCAGGTACAAACGATATATTGCAAGGGAAGATAGAAAGCAAAACCAGTGGGCACAACCTTATCCTGAACAAGACACCTTATCAGCTACAATAGCAGTAAGACGGTGTGGTACTGAGGTTGGTTCAGCCAGCACAATGGGTGATAGAGGTGAAATGCCAACGGAACCAAGCCAGAAATGGAAGCAAATAATAAAGAAATGAATGAATGAATGAATGAAGGTTTTTAATAGCGTCCTCGAGGCCAAACAGCCTATGGGACCCACAGATCAGCAACAAAAACGGAACATCACCCGAAACAGAAACCACCACCCAGCAGTTACTTGATCTTCCTTTCCTTTTGTAATTTGGATCTTCTGCTATGTATTTTTACCAAGCAATCAGCACTTTTCGATATACTCTCTACCTCAAATAAGCTGTATAAAATGTCCACATTTAGAATCTCAATATAATTGACCCGGATATCCAAATAGGTTGGACATTCCATGATGTAATGCCATTCCGTCTCTACAAGCCCTAAAGTACAAAACCTACATATCCTATCAGCCCATTCTTCTTTAGGTGTCGTCCATCTACCAGTTTCACATCTCAATTGGTGTGAGCTAGTTCATAGCTGAGCTATTAGCATTTTTGCTTTCCATTTTATTTTTGCACCTATATAGTTTTTTTGAGTATGGTCATATGAGGGATTAAAGTGCTTGATGTAATACTCTCTTTTTCTTGATAACTCCCTAGTCCACATGCTTTCTTTAACTTTTTGTTGCACGTACATTTTGATTGCCTTAATGTTATTTGGGCAATTATCTACGCTGATACCCCACTTGCACAGCCACTTGTTATTTTGCTTCATCCACGTGCTCTTCTATTCAATTTCTCTGTTGCTGCCATTTTAGGCCAACGGGACACCTCCATGTTCTCTAGCCTCTTTAAATAACTTAGTAAACGAATCATAGCCGATGTCTCCACAGGTAAGTCCCCAGCCTCCGCTAGGACAATCTCATAGGGAACAGACGATTTTATTTTGAGGCTGCTTGTGATTAAATGTTTTTGTAGTCTGTCAATTTGTCTCCACTTCATTGCTGAGGTATTGCCACCCCAAACTTCACACCCATAAAGAACCACCGGCACCACTAGTAACCCAAAGAGAGTTTTTTTCGTTTTCCAGTCCCATAATTCAACACTCCTACATCTGTTTTGCAAAGAGTATAAAGCTTTCCAGCCACCTTGAATCCTTTTTGCTCTACATGTCTCCCAACTAAGCCTATAGTAAAAATCAAGGCCAAGGTACTTATAATCGCTAACTACAAGTGGTTTTGTGATCAGCATTCAATCAGCGTAACAAAATAGTCTGAAGGCTACTCCGTTCTCTCTTGAACAAAGTATTCAGCATGCTAAGATTGCAAGTAAGATCATGCTTTCAACTCCAAGGTTCCTTTAATGCGAATAGACCCAGTTGGCTTGATGTGATTTGCTATGTTCTTATGAGGGGACTTACACAATTGTTCAGGATACGTGCAGTAAACAACAAGTAAATGCTTTGAAAGGGATTTTCGTGTGAATGATTTAGCTTTGAAGTGCGAGTTTCCTAAAACTAACCAAAAGTGTGCGGAATTGAATGGCTGCAGAGATTTCGAAAATCTAAATTCTAACCTAAATGCAAAGGGTGTTATGCTCAATTTCAATGAACTTCAAACAAACGTTGTCTAGCCTCCTATTGGACAGCTTCGACAAAGTTAGTGCAATCTTCAAAGGATAAAAAGGATGTTCAAATCACGATTCAATAATGCAAGTACCATCACAACGATGCATAACTACACATGAATCTTGATCGAAGTTAAGTATAAAGCGTTCCAGTTGACCACGCAAGACAAGCTTACCATCAGTAAGATTGTTAGTGGTATGGATCAAAGAAGCTCACTTACATCAAACATAAGCATCCATATCTAACTATTAGCATGAAATTAAGTCCTAGTTGAAGTCAAAGGAAGAAGAAACCTCACAAACTACTCACAACAAAGTTTGAATTCACCATCAATGAAATGCTTTATTATGATTAGCCTTCGTGACAATCTCTTACAAAAATTCTCAAAGGGAGAATTCCCCTTCTTCAAACAATGCAATGAAAACTACTCTAACTCAAAAATATCTACTCTCTATTCTGCTCCAATATCCACTAATTGCTGACTACTTCTGATTCTAACTATTAGATTACAAATGAGGGGGACTCCCCCTTATATAGCTGGCCAATCTCAACGGACGGTCCAGATTGAATTACAATGGAGGGCTCAGATCGAGCCACCTCAGCCCTAGACAAGTTTTGCCCTAAAAACCGCCAGAAGGTGGAGGAGTGGTGTCATAAATGATCCCAAAAATAGCAGATTCCTCCTTGACCACTATGAGCAATTAATGCCCACTACCCTTCTAGAAGATTCTCATCCATGACTCGGATTCCCTTGCTCTTCTCTCTGACCGCGTATGCTACGAATCGGGCCAGTACCTCATCAACTTCCTCCTCAGAAATTGCTGGAGTAAGATTAAGCTGATATTCCAGGATAGCCACCATCTGCTCATGTTTATCACAAGACTTTCCCCAAGCCTCAATAGAATCCTGTGTACTCTGAATAATTGCTGAAAATGTTGAAATGTTGTCAAAGTCCAGTTGAGAGAACATCTTCATCTCGAAGAAGAAAGGTTGCAACCTTGCCTTCAATCCGTCAATTTCAACCTCCTCAGGAGCCAGCCTCTTGGCGAACAATGCATCTAATGTGTTGAGGATACCCTCGTGAATATTCCTCATTGCTTTCTTGATCTTGGAGGACTCCACAGTTGCCGTGTCAAAGAAACCCTTTCCAGTGAATGCAGCTGAATGCCACCCACGAAAATCATATCTGTCGCCTGCCTGGATCACTCCCTCATTCACCAAAGTTTGCGTGGGCACACGCATCAAAACAGCAAGGCGAGGAATAGTTTTGTCCTGAAAAATATGGGTGTCTCCCCAAGCTTGCTCGACACCATCTAAGCGTGAAAGGATACTAGATGCATTCTGAAACGATGAGACAAGATCGGCCATGAATTTTTCTGCCTCAGTGCGAACACCGCTTATCCACTTGTCTCCCTCTCGTATAGCTCTCCTCATCTCCTCAAGCCCACTGATTGGCTCTCGTGGTAGCTCAGGCGGAAGTTCTACCACTGGGTTCTCCTGAGCAACTGGATGTGCTAGATGTTGCACATATTCGACCAATGCCTTGTGCTCCTTCTTCAATCTTTTGTACTTCCCTTCCTTTTTCACTAGCCTGTCTTTCAACGCTTGGAATGAACTTTCAGCTTCCTCCACCACTTGCACTCCGGAGGGACGTCCCAATTCAATTGTGGTGACGGTGTAATTTTCTGGCATTGCGTCACTTAAATCATGATCCTCCCTTGGAACAGCAATATGGAGGCTGCGTGCACCGGCCTCATTAGTCTCCATTTTCGTATACTTCCTTGCTCTCTTCCTTTTAGGCGACTTACTTGTCCTGTTTAGAAGCTCCTCCATTTCAATTGCCAGGTCAGCATCATCGTCCTGATCCCTCCTTATTGCATGTGAGAGCCAATTGCGCTGAATGTCGTAAATAATAAGGGGCTGCTCTTCAGTTGCCTCCACTTCACGAACCTCCTCTCGAGCAGTATTTTGTTGAGGCTCGTCTATCTCCATACATTGATTCCTCTCATCATGACCTCCAACCCTTGATTCTATAACATCTTCCTCTTCTTCGAAAACATGATCAAAGTGGGTGTCCGTTTCCGTTTCCTCCCCTTCATCTGGCTGATTGGCACCTTCAAGAACATTAACACTTTGAGCATCCAGCTCTCTCGGCATTGGTTGGTTAACCTCTCCAACCTCTGGTTCTTCATTCCTTCGAGCCCTCTGATCTGCAAACAGTGAGACTTCGCGCACGCTGGAGGAATGAGTCACCAACTGAGTAGATGATGTGTCCTCCGATCCCTGAGGTTCCGGTTGAACAGGTTCTTCCTACTGTGGTGGCTCCACAACCCTGGCAATTTGTTTCTTCCTTTTTGCCAACACCGGTGGCCTTTTATCACCCATGAGGTCGTACATGAGGGCAACTGACCTTCTCCTCAATCTATGAACGCGCTCCTCTACCCAAGCCCTTGTGAAAGTCAAGACGGGAATAGACAAGGTGTCTAAATCCGTAATCTCTAGCTCAGCCCAATCTGGTGGTGGGATCGGCGTGTTCTTTATAGATTCATAATCCGGATGAATAAGCCTGGCATCCTCTTCGACTTGATCCGGCACTTGGATCACTTCACATTCTCTGATTAATTTGAGAGGCAACCTCGAAAATATTCTTTTCCTAATCTCAGCCTCATCTCCAGCATTCGCCCAAAAATCTTCTAAGTGAGCCCTGTGTCTGTACTCCTCACCCTGAACTGTTCCAATCTTTCCCCGAGGATCAAAATCCTGCCGGCTGGTATGGAGAGTCAACTTATAGAACCGCAATTCATCTTCAGCCTCCTTGGCTGCCTGCAAAGTAGGGCACTCTTCAAGTGAGTTTCCCAAAACAATGGGAAAGTGTAAACCTCCCTTCTTCTTTCTCCTTATGATTTTGTCGTAGGCCACCAGTTGCCTAGACAACTCAAGCAGTATCATTCTGTTCGTGGGGTACCTCGGTAGTCGGTAGACGTATGAGTCATACCCCGGCAGCCTTAAATAAGTAAACTTTGGGAATTGGACGAACCAAAACCCATACTCTTCTATCAACATCTGTGCCTCTTCAGATATTCTCTGTTGCAACCTCCGCTGAAGGGTCCTTGTGATATACATGGTGAAAGCATCATTTACTCTCTTGAAGTCAGCCGTGTGTGTGAGATGACTCTGTCTACAAGATTCATGAATCTTGAACTGATTAAAACCACAGCCAATCAGCTCTTGGTATGCCAACCCTCTGTATTTTGTCATCCGAGCAAGCATGTAGATGACATACGAGCTCATGTAGAATGTTCTCGTTCTCCTCAAATTCTGAAACTGCTCATTGATATTATCGCTGATCATCTGAGCCCAATTTACTTCCACCTTTCCTTCGAGCACCACACTGATGTAGAAGAACATCCATGGCTCGAACACAAATGACTGCGGGCTGCCATTAACCCTACTGAGCAACATAATTATATCACAGTACTCCTGCTTCAACTCCTCTGAAATTATCTGCTTTGGCAGCCTTGCAGCAGGAGGCTTTGGCTTGCGCATCCAGGTGGTGTTGATCCTCTTCATGCACTTCTCGAAAGATGTGGCATACATCTTGTCAGCCTTTTCCTTGGATTTGTATAACATCTTGTTTGTAGCCAGGATCCCAAACGCCTCGCCAATTGCGTCGAGTGCAAAGTTGGCCAATATCATACCATCCGGAGAAACAATAGTCCGATCGTCCGAGTTGTAAAAGTTTGCGCACTCCAAGATCAGCTCTGGACAACGAACTGCTGGTTGGAACCTGGCTGCTGCATATAATCCACTCCTCAGAATGTTCTGCGATGCTTCCATCGGAAGATTGCCACCCTGCCCATATATCCTTCGCATGAAGGCTTCGAGGTTGAAGGACCCAAGGTTGGTGTCCGTCAAGTTCCCAAACTTTGACACGATCTTAGACTCCGGAATGAAGGATTTCTTCAAACTTTTGATGATCGCCTGCCTGGAGGCGTTTTCTTTGATAGCTTCGTTATTACTAGCCTTAGCTCCAGCTTTGCTTGTTCCAGCAACATCAGCTTTTCGTCCTTCGGCCATCTGCAAAACAAGAAGCAAATATTACACTTCAAACTTTTAAAATAAAAATCACATGAGACGGCTGGCGAATGGAGTTGGCTGCAAAAGTAAATACAAGTTAATAGTTTCAGCAGTATTACTCCAACTTCAAACCTCGGTATATTTAAACTTCGAGAATTAACACTTCGAACTTCAACAATTTGCAGCCAAAAGAATTTTCAGCTCTTCGGAAGAAATTAACTCCAGCAAACCGAACTTCGGAAAATGCTTCAAGTTTCAGTAACTTTCAACAATTTTAAATCGACAACCTCGAAAGTTATAAATCAGCAACTTCGAAGAATTTAAATCAGCAAGTTCGCAGGTTATAAATCATCAAGTTTCAATAATTTCAAATCAGCACTTCAAAAGTTATAAATCAGCAACTTCGAAGGCTTCAACAATTTCAAATCTGATTTGACTCTAAACATTTAGCAACTTCAGAAAATTTAAATCTTCAAGCTCAAGCAATTTCCAGCATAATTAAACGATTTCAGCTTTTAGCAACTTAGAAAATATTAAATCATAGCAACTTTAAATACTTACCTTCAGCAACTCCAAATCTTGAGAGATTCAAACTTCTTGAAAAAATCGAACTCAACACTTCTCAGCAACCTTGGAAGATTTTTAAATCACAGCAACTCAGAAAAACAATCCCCAGCAACTCCAAGCAATTTCGACTTTAGCAATTAGTCGACTTCAGCAACTCCAAAGAAATTAAATCAGCCTCACAAAATCGAATTCAAAACTTCCTTTCACTTTCAGCAACTCTCAACTTCACAGCTCAACAATCACTCAGCATAAATCTCGGCTTCGAATTCTGTGAGATGAAAATGAAAATCCTCGAAGTTTTATAACCCAAAGCTGGTGCTAATTTTAGCAGATGCCATTAATTCTCTTCATCATGACTTATGCATTTGCTAAAT